>OY731407.1:14987495-15032310 GCA_963425845.1 Sphenostylis stenocarpa
GTTAGATATTGTTTATATATTATTTGATATTGTTAAGATATTGTTAGATATTGGTAACCACAATATCAAACAATATCTTCTGTTTATTCTGTTACTTTCGTTACTCTTTTAGTTGTATATCTCTACTATAAATAGACTACCCTATGTGTGATTTATACACAAGGGAAATTAATTCCAAACCATATTTTCTCTATATTCAACAGTTATGATGATCCAACAAGATTGAAAACTGGCATGGAGCTTCTAAGTGCCACTCAAGAAATCGAGTCACAATTACATAAGGTTAGCTTTTGCTTTTGCTCCCTTGTGTAGTTCTGTTACATGTTATTTTGAAGAACCACATGTGGATTTCTGCTGTGGTGATCTGTGCTTTTTACATGCAGTAATAGTCCTATTGAGAGTGATGCAGGTTTCAGCTCCATTATTGATTCTTCATGGAGCAGCAGATAAGGTGACAGATCCATTAGTGAGCCAATTTCTTTATGAGAAAGCTTCTAGCAAGGATAAGACACTAAGGATCTATGAAGGAGGTTACCACGGCATCTTGGAAGGGGAACCTGATGACAGAATTTTTGCTGTCCATAATGACATTATCTCATGGCTTGATTTTAGGTGCTCACTTGAATGAGGTTCATACTTCATATTTTTGTGTTGGTCACACCAAGATATAGTAGTGTGCGAACACCCTTAACAAAAGATTAAATGTACATGTCAATTTTGCTTTCTACCTTATCAGAGGCATTTATGAGTTTAATCTTATAATTCGCTTATTGGCTTTTCAAACCAGGTGTCCATTGTTCCATTTATCTAGACTTGTTAGGCTTGACCACTAGTATTGTTTATAACATAAAATATTATTTATAATACTATTCATAAATCTGGGATTTTATTATAATTTATATTATTCTGTGTAGATAGACCAATAACTTATCCATTTCGCTAGTAATTAATTGCCCAAGAGAAAACAAAACCATTAATAATAATATATTAGAGTATGTTTAGACAGCTTCTTCGTAAGACTTACACCTTACAATAAAAAAATTCAGTTTATTTTAAGATAATGTATAAATTAAAAATGAAAAATTGGAAAAACTATATTAATTATAGTTTATGAAAAAAAAAAGATTTTTTCAATTTTTTTATTCTAGAAATTTTTACAGAAAACTCCTAAAAAGATTCTAATACGAAAGATCCTAGTTTGTACGAAACTATTCTCGTGACATCTGTATTTAGTCATAATTCATTTTATATTATTTTAATTTATTTGATAAAAAAGGAAATCCTTCCTCGTTGTTGTTTGTGTGTTTCGTTCAATTTTTTTCGTACTAAATAGCACTTTGGTAAGAAAATAAATTACTATCTGGAATTAATGATATGGAAGAGTTTATTTTTTTTATTATTTCAAAAATAATATTATTGAACAAGCTAAAAAAATATAAAAAATATTATATGACGGAGTACAAAATTCATGGTAAATGGATACTACTAAAAAATGGTCCTTGCATATTAACATTTGTGTATTAATAATGGTTCAGTTTCGATAACATTCATAAGTAGTACTCTGTTGGGAGAAATAATTAAATAATAGGTTGAAAGAGAGGAGAATACATATAAGAAACGCAGAGACATTTTTTCTCACCTTGGGTCGCACTCTCGCACGCGCGGTGGCATCTAAGAAAGAAGCACCATGTCACTTCTTAACCAGCTCTTTAACAGAGGCGTTTTTGGCACTCGATGGTGATTTCCTATTGCTTCTAAGATTGAACTTTTCTGATTCTCATAACAATACTCCACTTTTTAGGTTTTGGGTGTTTCTGTGTTTCCGGATTTTAGGTTTCTCAATCCAGTCTCAGTCTTTTTTTTATCATACGCTAGTTCAAATTATAATTGAACTGTTAATTGGTTGAAATTCAATTTCAGTTTAGACTCCTTACCGTTTGTTTACTTTCTTCAAACATGCAAGATATTGAGGTATATCCGATGTGTATAGCCAGATTTTGGGTTGTCGGGAAAAGTGAGCTATTCTGATGAAAGAGCTCGGATCCTTGGTAGATGGATCGTTTCTATGACTGTCCTTGGCGCGATTGTAATTATTCAAAAGGATGCTTTGCACTTTTAATTTTAATAAATGTTCTATAGCTTGTTCTCTGAACTATCTATCTAATGCGAAGTACACTAGTGAACATTCTGCTTTTTGTTTCTTTTTCATCTTGTAGCAAAACATGCCTGAACCTGGCAATTTCACGCATTAAGTTGCTACAGAACAAAAGAGACATGCAACTGAAACAAATGTGCAAGGAGATAAGCCAATTCTTGCAGGCTGGCCAAGAGGCAATCGCTAGAATTCGGGTAATCTTTCAAGGCTTGATTAATAGCTGCTAGTTTCTGGATCTTTTCTCCTTGTGTTCTAACATTCTGTTTGTAAAATGTATTGATTTAAATAGGTGGAGCATATCATACGAGAACAAAATATATGGGCTGCATATGAAATATTGGAGTTGTTCTGTGAATTTGTTCTTGCTCGCGTACCTATAATTGAGAACCAGAGGTAAGTCATCTGGCCATATTAGTACTTATTGGCACATCGCATACTGTCATTGTGTTTTAACTTTATGGTTGACCGGCATGAAGTTCAGTACTCGCGCAAAGCAGATGTTGTTTTTAATGCTATTTTCCACATTTAAGAAATGGATCAATTTTTCAGGCTCTTTCTGCTTCACTAAATTTTTCCATTGACTATACTTTTCTCAATACATGAGAAAACAGAAACAGGGAAATTCTGTATTCACTATTAGCAGTTTTTAGGTGAAGTTAACAGTCCAAAACATGTTAGATGACCTCTCTTGTCAGTTGAAACTTAAGTATTTGTAATTACATCGTTTCTGAATCTTCAGGGGAATTCAAAGGGGGTAATATATATATATATATATATATATATATATATATATATATATATATATAACATAGTATGATAATCTTACATTTCACTATTTGAATGACATGATTTGACTTTGATATGACTTGGCTATGAATCTCATAAATTATGATACATGGATGAATCAATGCAATTCCATATCACCAATGCAAAAAAAAGGAATAAAGGAGCACTATTAAACACATCCTATTTGATTATTCAGATGTTTTAGTTTCCTTCTTCTAAAACAGGGGCTCCAGATGGTCACTTACTAATTCTATCTGTTCTATTTAGCTGTACCGGTGCTGCTTTAAGTCTTATAAAATAAAGGCTTCAAACACTCAGTTATAACTCATGATTCTGTTGTGTGAAGCTTTTGGTCCTTTTCTAGTTTAAAATTATTACATTGAGCAGTATTCATTATTTAGATGATATATTCTAAGTTATTCTTTGTTATATCACTAAATTTTACAATCTCATAGAGTTTATAAATCAATCAAATGACAACAAAAGCATATTTCACTAGGTGAGGTTGGATATTAGATTACAAAATGTCATTCGGCTCTGTTTAAGAATTTTTTTTAGAATATCGTTTACCGTGAGATCCTCTCAACAGTTTTCTCCAATGTCCTTCTTGTCTCACACATTTGCTTTTCACAGGGCTAAAAACTATGTAGTCTACTTTCCTCACTGGTGTTTTCAGTGACTTTTGTGATTCTACTCTCTTCACTTGTACGATTTATGAATCATGATTAACAAATTATCCTAACAATTTGCAATATAAATTTTGATTCAATGACCTGTTTCTGAATTTAAATGGGGTAAAATGTATGGTTTTAAACTTGGTTCACCAAAATTGTTTTTTACATAACTTTAGGGAGGAATAGTGTTATTTACCTATACTTGTATAACCTTTTTATATTTGTATGTGTTATTTGTGCATATGTGACACTTTAATAAGTGATGTTTGAACTTTGAAATGATACTTTGTTACTTCAAGTTTATTTAAGGTAAACTATTGGCAATTAAATAAATTATTGATGCCTAAAGGCATTTATTGATCTTCCATGCATTGAATATTTTTAGTTCTCTTTCACTTATAGGAGGTATTTATATAAGTCACACTAAATCACTTTTAGTTAAGAGAATATTCATTTTGGTAACTGAATTGAGAGTTCAAACAGTTGCACATTTTCTTATATAATTACAGAAAAATATTTTTTTAGTCAATCTTGAAGCCTTCCTTCTCCACATGATAGGGAGTGCCCTGCGGAGTTGCGAGAAGCCATTGCAAGTATAATTTTTGCTGCACCTAGATGTTCAGATGTACCAGACTTATTGCACATCAAGAACTTGTTTACCACTAAATATGGGAAAGAATTTGTCTCTGCAGCATCTGAACTTCGTCCTGATTCGGGCGTGAACCGCACGGTGATTTATCTATAAGTGCTGCTTCTGAAAAGCAAACTGTTACAGTTTCTAAACAATTGCATACTATCATTAGTCCATCTGTTCTTTTGTCATGATTTCAGATCATCGAAAAGCTTTCAGTTACGGCTCCATCTGGAGAGGTAAAACTCAAGGTCTTGAGGGAGATTGCAGAAGAATACAATATAGCATGGGATTCTTCCAAAACTGAGGCTGAGTTTAGGAAAAATCATGAAGATCTTCTGGTAATTTTTTCAGTGGATGCTCATTTCTTCCTTCATTATTTTACATTAAACATATTATCTACTACTAGATTCATGTGATATCATACATGTCATTGACAGTAGATGGCATCTGTATAACTAATAATTTCTCACTTGTCTAACTATAACATCCTTGACACTGACCCGAGAAATTACTGAAAATTTAATCCTAAGCTCAGGGTATGTGATAGTTCTACCATGAGTATTGAAAAATGCCCCTAGCTGTTGAGGGTATTTGTCTTAAATCTCCTGGCATATCTTCTGTAAATCTCATAGATATTCGACAAAACTTTCAAACATATTAATGTGTCTATTTGTTCCATGTTCCTGAACTTTTTGAATGTAGCTAGTTTAATTGGGAGTTTGTTGATTTCCTTCTCATAGACATGATTCAGGGCTAAAATTGTTTGCAGGGAGGGTCCATTTATCATTATTAGTGGCGGTAATAATTTCAGTTATTATTTAGTCAACTGGTTCTCACTGCTTAGCTCTGTTGTCAAAAAATGTGGGGCTACAGCGCCTTAGAGTTCCTTTGAAATTTTTTGAGTTAAATATACACGTTTATCTTAGAACTTGACATTGAGCAGCTGGTTCTGGACAAGGACAATCTAAATCTTGAATTCACTGACCTACGTTTTTTACTTTATACTTTATACATTGAATTCACTTATACTTTGTTGTGTACTTCTCTTCTGTTGTGTCAGCAATTTGCTCAGTTTTTCTTAATTTTTATAATGATTTTCTTGTGTTACCTGTAGGGAGGAGCTAAGCAAGCTAGTGCTGGAATTGCCCTTTCTCATACACCCAGCAGAAATGGTTCTAATAATTCACCATCTTATACTACGGAACCTTCTATCAAGTCTGAGCATGATAAACAAGAATATAAACAACTTGAATCTCCCAGCCCTTCTAACAATAATTCTTTATTTAATAGTAATGAAATTGAACAGTCACACAAAAATAATGATGTTTTTCCTGCTGGAGATGCTAAAAGTGAGACAGCATTTCAATCTTCTGATGTACTGGAGAAGGCGCGTGCTGCTATTGCTTCTGCAGATCGTGCGTCTGCAGCTGCTCGTGCTGCTGCTGCACTAGTCCAGAGTAATTTTGGATCATTGAAGCTGGAAGGTAAATAAAACTTCACAGTGCGCAAAATGGATGAACTATTACCTCCCAAGATCTTAATAATGGAAAAAAAAAAGTTAGGAACTAAATGCCAAAGGAGAAAATTATGTTCTTTGTTGCGGAGGTGACAGCTTCATACGGTAACTAAGTAATAAGAATTGTGTTGTGGATGCATTGTACATTCGATATTTCATACATGTATATCATTGTAACGAAACGAAATAACGAACACATTCAACTTTTTTAAATCTTTCCTGATTCTTGGGACTGCCGTTTTGAAAGATGTTGTTTCCAAGTAGTTTAAAAAATCAGTTTTCTAACCCAGGAAATTTATGTATATGTATGTGTGTGTGTGCATTTTCAAAATCGTTATTCTTATCATCTCATGCACGTTTTATTGCAGATAAGATATAAACTTTTGTAGTTGTGATATCATCTACGTGTTAGGTGTTGGACTCTGTTTAACCCGTCATGTCCAAGTGCGATGATAGCTTCATGTGTGATTACTTTGACAGGAAAGATTTTTTTATGGACAAACATAATTCATCATCAATTATTATTTGAATATGTTTGGGACAAAATGAGCTGTCCGGCCTGGCTTATGTTCTGCTGCACTTTGTTATTTTTAGGTCCAGCTGGTCTTATGTGGCCCACTTAAAACAATAAAATAATATTTTGAAGTCAAAATATTTAAAACAAAATATATTTGTTTAAAATTGAAGTTTTATGAATGAAATTTATTTTATTTTTTAGTTGTAAAGATTTAATATATAAATTATAATATCTGTTATTTAAAACACATTTGGATTGCTGGCTTAGAGGCTTATGCTAAAATTATCCAATTCTGTTAGACTATAATTGTTTTAGTCTATTAAAGTGTTTGTTATAGGTTTATCGGCTCAGATTCATTTTATTTCTTCTATGTGTTTGTTTAAGTTATAGTCCGAGGATTATAAATTATCTTGACTGTTTATTACTACAGCTTCATAGTTTCTTTCTTTAATTCCATAATTTAAAAAAAAATTTGATTTTATCTTTCATCAAAATATTGTTTACATTTTTGGATTAGTTGTTTTGAATTGGTTATTTTGAAAATACATTTCAAAACTGAAATGTTTTTCTAAAATATTCATTTGAAAATATATTTTAGATCATTCAATTTTTGATTTTTTTAAAAATATATTTTGAATTAAGTGTTTTGAAATTCATTTTTAGGTTAAAAATGTTATGGATTGAATAGTTTGAAGTCTTATATTTAATAGATACAAAACAATAATAATTTCTTATGTTATGGGTAAAAAAAATCTTCAACGAAAATAGAACCAACAAAACGAAACTAAGGAACTATAAAGTTGTAAAGGAGCGGAGGAGAAGAACTTTTATGATTTCGAGCAAAAAATAGTAAAAGAATATTTCAATCATTTTACGTGGGAAGAAATTATGGAATGACGGGTCAATTATAACTTAGCCCATTAATGGAGAAAAGCTAAAAGATTGTTTAACGTAGCCCACTACTAGAGAAAAGTTAAAAGACGGTTTAACATAGCCCAATAATAGATCAAAGTGAAAAGATTGTATGATAAGCCCAAACTGTAAGCTTTATTTTCTAGTCTGAATGAAAATTGGAAAAACAAAAAAAAAATCAAATTAGCAATTCTTGTCTAGTTTAGAAATTGAAATCCTGAAGTTTCTCTGGATAATATTTTAAACAATGCACAATTGAAAATATAATAAGAAGACTACAAAATAATGTAAAACAGTTTAAAATCTTATAAAAGAATATATTTTGTTAATTTCTAAAACAATTATTTTAACAATCATGTTGAATTTAGTTGGTAGTTTATGCTTAGATGATAGCATAAAATTGTTTTAACTAATTTGACCACTAAATTTTAAAAATAATGTATTAAAAAAAAACATCCACAAAAATTTCTTAATAGAAAAGCAACTTCACATTAAATTCATATACGAACTAAAGGAATTCTAGCAAAACTAAAATAATAAATCCAAGCGAAAAGAGAAAAAAAATCTTATTATAATTAATATATTACAAGAAAAAAAAAAAGTAAGAGAGACAGCGACATAGACCGATGCAGTATTTGAAAGGGGAGCATGATTGGTTATAAGGGCACCAAAAGAGGTGGTGGCAGGGCCACACATCAAGTGAGTCAGAAGAACCAAAACATTCTTGTTGGCACTCCCGAACACCATGACCTGCGTTCACTCTCACTCACTCACTCTACTCAATCTAGTGACCACACACACATAGGCAGGCTAAAGAGTGAACCATCAGGCTGTACCCTAAGACCCCTAGGTTTCACATAAGAGCCCTATTGCCCTAGCCCTTTACAAGCTATTACATCTACATCACCCCTTTTCACACTCTCAACACCCTCCCTCCTTTTTTTGTAGCTGGAGATTTTTTAGTTTTTGTATTGTATTGTAATATACACACACTCACTCAGCGCATAATCACACTTCTCAACCCCACCCCTCTCTCATGAAAATCCATTCTACTCTGATTCACAAAAGACACACAGTACCTATGCATGAAACTTCAGCAAACAGTTCTGTGATAGACACATTAACCGTACATTTATTCACTAGTGTGATCAGAAAGAGAGAGAAAGTGCGTATTTGTGTGTGACAAAGATGTAACGTAGGTTTGCAGGAGAAATAATAAGGACATAAGTGAACAAGACCGGAGTAGTAAAGAAAATTTGGTGAAGTGGGTGGGGATGCTATGTGATCACTGACCTTCTGTAGCTACCAAGAACAAATGCTGAAGGGGCCTCCCAACCCCAACACAACACTTTTTTATAACCATTCTATCAATATTCTTATCTTTTCATTCATTTATGTTGCATCCGTGGTCCCTTTCTACTTTTCATATATATTATACCTAATCTCCTTTATTTTATTACATCAGACATTCCACTCTTCTTATCTACACTACACTTCAGCTAATCCACCATATATCTCCACAATACAGACGGTAGGGTTTACCATATTGCAAATACAACTTAAAATGTAATTAATCTAACTGTAAATAACACTGTTTACCAAGAAAAATGTTCTTAATCAGATTAATTAATTTAAATAATGTTTTAAGTATTAATACATGTAGCATTGTAAGATTAACAAAATTAAATTAAATAACTCATTTAAGTTACTATGCACAGTTGTTCCAGATCGAGTTTAACTGACAATTTATACACTCATTCTAATGATCTTGTAAAAAAGGTGTATTTTTGTTATATGTTTTTATAAGAATAAATGCGTGAGTTTAGACAGGGATGATATTTTTTTTTTCTTTTTATATGGCTTATATGTAAGTTGAAAGTAGCGTTCATATGAGTTATTGTAGAAAAATGTGAATTCATGTGAGTCTGATTTTAAGAAACAAGACAATCTCAGGTTTAGAAAACTAATGCGAGTATTTAAAATTTTTATCTTGGTATGAGAGGTGGGGAAGATTGATGTTTGTGAGGGTTTAAGGATTCCTAAATTGGTGTTGCTTTAAAAAATTTTGCAGGTTGAGAAGGTAGAGAGAGTAATCATTTGTAAATTTAAAAATATATTCGTAAACTTGAATTGATGATCTATGTGAATTTTGATGGTTTCATTAATGTAAACAGTAAAGTAATTTGTGAGTAGTAAGTTATATGGAGATGCATTGATTTCTTATTTAGATGAAAATTTGAAGTTTTACATTTTTGCTTGTTACATTTCTTGGATCAGCGGATTTCCAAGAGTAATTGAACGTAGAAAAAACTCATTAAGATGTAAATCTTATAAATATTAATATATTCTGTTTGTATGAAAATATATATATATATATATATATATATATATATATATATATATAAATATCAGTTTGGTAAGTCCAACTTAATGACACTTTTTATTTTGGTTATTGGTTCGTAAATCTTAAATTTGTAATAGCAATGAGATTGTTACAATATTTAAAGTTATGTAGTACTATAAAATCTATAAAATTAAAATTAACACTCATCAAAGCATCTATGTCTAGATATAGTGTACAGAGTTATGAATTATTAATGTATGAAATAACTCATTTTAATGATTTTTTCTTGACAAAACTAATAAAAATAAATCTTAAGAATTAATATTATAAAAAACCTTAATTTATAGTGTAGAAAAATGATTTAAAATATTTAAATCATTTTAAATTCTGATTATAAAATATATTGAACACTTATGTTAGGTGCTTTGACACTCTAGCTAAACTCTTTATTTTAATTTTTTTCATTTAAGGTGAATAAACTAGAATAAAATTATATCAGTTTAATCAATATTTTAAGTACATGAAATTTAAATATATAATGACATGAAATATTTGTAGAGAACCATGGTAGTAGGTAATAATGGATATGTTCCATTGTGTGCATAGCAACTTGAATCTAATACTATATTTATTGTGCATCATAGAAATCCAGTGAAATTTTGATAACAGAAAAAGTATTGATGTTATTACAGTTAAAAGATAAGATGGGATGAAAAGAAGAAGGGGAGTTAAAAAGTGTTAGGACCCCTCAATAGTCAATTTCTAAATCAGGGCCTGCATGCATGGTAGCCATGGGCATGAGGATGAGGACGAAGGAGAGAATTCAACTAAACCGCGTGATGTTTACACTTCACCGAAAGAAAGAAGGCACATTGATTTTGCTGAATTGAAGGGTCCTTTTCGTCTTGAACTTCGTTTAAACGCCCACATGTTTCCATTGGTCGGTTTAGATCTGCCCCTCTTGTCCCATTCTTTTTTCTTATGCGTTTCCTTGCATGCAATTGCTATTCCACCTCTTGTTTTCTCTTTCAGACCATGCTTTCTTCTCCCTTTATTATATTCAAATAACCTTTCATTACACTATCATCATCTTTAATAAACCAAACATTTTCAACAACCATGCATGCTGTCATTCTGCTATGTGAATAATCAATGGTTTCGATCTTTCCAACTTGTCCATAATGTTAAACTCACAAATATGCCAACAGGAAAATTCACTGTTTCTGTCTGCTGCAAACTAGGTGACATAGTTAAATAAAACCTGTATTAGGTTAGAAGAAGCCTTTCTCTATTATCAATGATAAAATTGTATCTTAAAGTATTTTATACAACTCATACCAGTTGATTCATAAAACCTGTTACTGTCATATAGTTCTGAAGTGAAACGAAAACTTGGTCAAAAATTTACTGCAGGTTTGAAAGCAATTTTTTCAGAAAATATTGTCATTTGGAATTATGCAGTAACATATTGTTTTGCAGACATGTTATTGTTTTCATGAATAAAATGTTTTTACAAAATCAACACGCTCGCACACATCATGCTTAATAGGAAAATGACGTGCAAGTAACCTTGAGCAATCAGACCTAAACAAGTTAATAATGTAACCGTACGATGACCGTACAATTATGGTCGTGGATCACAAATCATACATCTATTCTACTCAAGTAATTTAAGGGGACTTCAAGTTAATGTAAATAAATGCATTATTAAATATATCTTTATTTTTATTTTATTTTATGAATTTATTGTATATGATATAATTATTTATATAATAAGTCAAATTCTTTGAAATATTATTAAGTTTCAGACGTCTTGAATTTATGGTGAAAATCACACTAAAATTACGTAATAACAAAAACTTATCTTATGAATAAGTCAGATTTATTTTTTGTTTGATAAAGAAAATAAGAAAAATAAAGCGAGATGGTTTTTAAATTGTTTGGTAGAGAACGAAAAAACAAAAGAGAAAGAGAAATATTTTTTATATTTATTTAGTTGTATATAAAAAGTGAATGATAAAAGAAAAACACGTGTATAAAATTAAATAATGATACTCAAATTAAGAGTGAGCGTAAGTATTAGTGTCATTTTTATTTAAGAAGGTTTCAATTTTTCTTTTTTCTTTTTTTTTTGTTGGATTTAAAAAAATAACACTTATCTTTGTGAAGCTAGCATAAAGTGTTGTTTTCTTTGGTACTTTTAGAATCGCTATGGCAAGAATCCAAAATGAGATGTTTTCTTGTATTCCTTCCTTTTTTGCTACAAACAATCACTTAAACTATTTTTTTGTTACCGTTGAACCAATGGATCAACTAACAAAAGGTTATTTTAGCATATTAAGTAATTTCAAGTTCAAATTTTTGGATATGTATAATTGCATTAATATTTAGATTTTTTTTATTTCTATATATTTAAATTTTTGAATAAATCTGACAAAAACTAACAAAAAATATTTATTTAATTTTTTATCCAAACTAATAATAATTAATGTAAAACCTGCATTGAAGAGAGAGAAACATATTTAAAAAAAAAATGAAACTAATCTACCAATGAGAACTGACAGATATACAGTGGGGCAGCATAAACTTTTGTCTCTATCCACTATTCTATTTGCAACATGCATATGCGTACCTTTTGGTTTTGCACAACAAATACTTGTTCCTTATTAACTTTCAATTAAATTCTGTTTTATTCTTCTACAATTTATTTTAGGCATGTTTTTGTTTTGTTGGAATAAACCAAATTGTCATCTGTTTGGAATTATCATTTTAGAATAGATTTTTTGAATTTATATTCAACCCGTGTTTGATTTGATTTTATTATTATTATTATTATTATTATTATTATTATTATTATTATTATTATTATGAGATTCAATTTTAAATTTATGATATGTGAACTATTCAAATTTCGGATACTAACTCAACCATAGTAACTTCAAATTAATCTTATAAATAATAATACTGGTAAGGATATAAGAACTTTACTAGTGATTAAGTTTCATAGGAACCGATATAAAAACTTTATTAGTGATTAAGTTTCATAGGAAAATTTCAATGATCACTTTTAGTAAAAAATTTCTGTCTAATCACATTTTTATTCATTCACAATATTCTAATATCCTAACATATGATTTTATTTAATACCACTGGTATTAATCACATATTGTTTGTAATATGGAAAAGGTAAAGGAGAAATCGCTTTCTATGTTTTTATTTTTTTTAACATTTTGAGCTCTCCATTTTGGCTCGCCCTAATCAAATGAGTTTAATCAGACATGGTGATTTCCAAATTAACCTTTCACGTATCAACGTTAACAAAAAATCGTGATAAAGCATCCACCAATTTCTCAAAATCGTCATACAAATCCATAACAATAAAAACATATATATGTCATATCAGTTTCTTAAAAGTACTCAACAGTTGATTACATAGACTTGTATAATTAACCTATTTGAAGAGGCGTGATTAATAGAACAATAGAGATCAGTTCACTACAGCATAGAAACGCGTACCCTAATTTGTTGACATGAGTTAAACCCTACTTACTGAAAGAAAGAAAATAGCTACATAGTTGGACGCAGTATATTAATTCCAACAACCACAAGTACTCTGAATAATATAAATAAGATGTGTGTGCATATTTAATTTGCACGGCAGAAGATAGATAAAACAATGATGCTAGGTTTCAGTGGGGCAACGTGAGTGGAATAAGACTGAACAGTTGGAAAACGTAGTCATAGTCATAGTAATAGTGATAGTCATAGTGTGGTAAAATGTAGTACAATGTTTGGACCAGATGATATGATATAAGAGAGAGAAGCAAGGTTCAGAGTGCTGATGATGAGATGAAGCATGCAATGCAACGCAATGGAAAGGGCAAGGAGAGGCCCCAGGGTATAGAGGTTGAATCATTTATGAGTTACTCGCATTGCATGCATGCCTCTGTGTCTGCATGTTTTTATCTTCTTGGCCTTCCGACAACTGAAGACAGTGTTGTGATGAGTGAGTGTGTTCATGCAGTGAAACTCCGTGATATAAGCAAGGGAAAAAGGATCATGCGTAGGGGCTTCATGGTTCTCCTTTTTCTGTTTTGGGAAAGTTGGTTCCATATCAATATGGTCCACCATTGCAATTTTGAGAGGTACGTACACATATACGTGCTGTGATGTGCTGCATCTGCATGCATCGACCATTGGAACTCTGCTACTATTATTGCCTGCATGCACATCAATGCAATGGAAAGTGTCTTCTCTTCTCAGACAGACACACTGTGTGCTGTGCCATCTATCTTTGCATGCCCGGCCCAACTTCCACTCCTACAACATTTGCCAAGTGTCTCATCTTCTTTCAATCTTCAATCACAAACACACAACACAAACTTCTTCTTTCACTTCCTTAATTCGCCACATAATTAAATATTCTTCGCCTCAAATTTAATAACACAGTCTCCTCAAAACGAAAACAAAAATGCATGCAGACTGCATCATTATTTCACTACCACACGACTTCATCTTCATTTCGCAGTAATTAAATCCAATGTGGGAATCAACCCATGAATAAAGAAAACACTGATCTGTGTATTAGCCTGATTAACATTAAGCTATCCAACCGACAACTTTTTTTCCATTTTTAGGAAGAACCGACAACTTTTTTTGGAAGAAGAACCGACAACTTAATAATACAGGTTGTTGCAGTTTTACAATTGTTTAAGAAAAATGAGAAACGGTGCTGTTCAAGCGACAAAACTTTGATACAGTATCATATGCATCCTTAACAATATTTAAAGTTTATCTAGGTAATTTATATCATAACTAATACGTGATCGTGTAAAGTAGTTTTTTTATCAACAATTATTAGTATAATTTTGCGTCCCATTCGTTTTCTATATATAAGAATTTATTTATTAATTATGATGATTTTTTTTATGGATTAACAATCGAGTTCAATTATGATCTTTTTCAACACATTTTTTTTATATGGAAAAAAACACAAAATAATTTTATTCAAATTTATCTTACGAGACATAACATTTCCACCGGAGTACAAAACACAGATGTTTTACTCAATCACAGTTCCCGTCACCCTACAAAATAGTGATAGTTAGTAAAGACTTGGTGTGGATAAGTCTCGATTGATGTAAATTTTGTCTCGTAAAAATATTACAATTTTCACAATTTAAATTATGTCCATTGATAAATGGCATTTTTTGTAATGAAATAATATAAACATTTAAATTCTGATTAAATAATTTTGAGTAGAAGATGAAGGGAAAATAGTGTCCAAGTATAGTTTTACAACGATGGAGAGTGAGTATTACATATTGGTTATAAAATATGTGTAATCAAGTGTACCTTGGTTAAAAAAATTTGTTAGCCATTTTTATAACAATTATAAATTATACTTTTTGGTCACGATGAAGCATAATTGAAAGACATACCCCAGTAATATATGTCCTTTCGGTCCTTGGCTTAGACAGAGATATTAGAATGAGAGAGAGTGAGGGAAAGAGAATGATTTACCCTTTTTTTAATTAATTATCAGAAGCATTGGATCGGACGCAATATTGTAAGATGTTACACGTTGTGCTGTAGTATTCTTTCAGTAGTTCATACCATGCCCTCTGATATTTGTGTTTGCTGTGGAGGCTGATGAAATTTCACACGATATGAAAGGAACGTCTCGTAAGGTTTTATAACAATATATATATTGTGGCACTTTGATCGATATCATTTCTGATATAGAAATTAAAAATAATTAAGAATATATATATATATATATATATATATATATATATATATATATATATATATATATATATATATATATATATATATATGCGCGCGCGCGTGTACAGTTTTATGCATTATACCCATCAAGTATCGACTGGTTAAGACAAATAATAAAACTGGCTCAACATTCAAACACTTCTGGACATGAACTCCTAAAATTTTATTATTTTTACCCATCTAATTGTTATCATGGCAACAAAATATTAAAAATAAAATTTTCAAAGAAGAACAAGAAAAATAAAAAATAGTAAAATCACAGCAGAAAATTAGATAGTAAGCATACACCATTAAAAGGATTTGGTTTTTAATTTTAATACTGAGAACTCTCACCTACCTAAAATTCATTCAATAAAGAATGTAAAAATTCCATAGATATATATTTATATCTTGTCAGTATAAATTTTTAATTTATCAGTTATTCAAATTAAAATTTAATTGTAAAAATTAACAAAATTATTAAGTGATTAAATGTTACTGATATCAAATTAATCAATCTAATGGGAGAAGATATTAGTTCTAATAATATTATGTAAAAGATCCTAAGTTCTAATCTAGTTACTGTCGCATGTAAGAAAAATACAAACAATCAAAATCATGGAGGCTGTGGGAATTTCAGAATACGTTCAATTAGATAAAATAGAAACCAAGTTAATAATCTAAATTCATTCCATTCAAACCAAACCACCTGGAGAAAGTAGTATCACAAACAAACTACACCATCCATCTCTTTCCTAAACGTTTGTGTGAACTATAGTCTTTGCTCACCAAAGACCACACACCATAGCTAGCAAGTAGAAACCTTCTCTTAGTAGTCACCTGTGTCATCGATGCATGACTGAATCTCATATTAATCAAATGAAGGTTTTATACTAAAACGGATGTAGTATTTTTTTTGCAGATTAGGTGAAATTAATTGTAAAAGCTAAAAAAAAAATGGAGATCAAGCAAATTGCAGAAACCACCCCTAACCCTATCATCAGTGTCGGTTTCATTTCCTGGTGCACTCATCTTTAACTAAAAGCTGAAGGAACGCGAATTGAGTTTTATGTAATGAACTTTTCTGTATTTTCAGTAACATCTTCCTTCTAGTTTCGTATTTACCACTCCAATAATGAACTAAGTTTTTCCTTGCCTATTATGATATATATTCAATTTGGCATTTTGTAGACAAGCAACAATACTTTATGTAGGTTGCCAAGTGTTGTTCCAAGCAGCTATGAATTGAAGATTTCCCTCGTAACAGATGCCTCATTTCATTTGTCCCTTTGAGATAAAGAAAAAATTGTAATTTTCTGAATAAAAGAATATTACTAGTTTAACCTCTTTTTATAGCCCAAACTACAATCTCATCCCAAAACAAAACAAAAATGACAAGTCTGTGTGAGAGACTTCTCAATTCTGTGTTTCCTAAGCGCTCTGCTTTAAACAGAATTTGTTGAAATTGAAAACCTAAAATCCCCTATAATAAGGTAAACTTTGAGTGATTTAATGCAAACAACTTGAAAGCATATAACCAAGAATCAATATTTTTGAAATCAGACTGGCTGGAACCAAGTGAGTTCAAGTTTCATCTCGGCTAGAGTCAATACCCTAGAAATTAAAAAAAATAAAAATGCTCTGGGAGATTAAATAAAAGTTCTCGTTTCTTTCTCAGGAGGAGAGACAAGGTGAGTTAGTGCAACATTAACGAAGGAGATAATTAAGACACAGCGAGAGAAAGTATGGTGTTAGTGACAGAAAAAATTACTGCCAAAGCTGCTATAAAAGGGATATGGATCTGCATTATTATTATTATTTTGGGGTGGGGCTGCTGGTGGGTGGGGGTTACAAAACAAGCATCTCCATGATTTTTAATTATCCTCAACTTCTTGAACATTAATTGGAAACAGCTAAAAAGAGTGCAGTTTTCCCTTCTTGATAAAGATGGAGAAAGATCATTGAAGTAGTCGAAGAAGATGAAGAACTGGGATACGAATTAATTCACACTAAAGCTATTCAGTATCTTTAAACATTCTCTCATTTATGTAATGTACGGTCAGTCGGTGAATCTGAGTCAACCGAGTCTATGTTCATCAACTTTTCTCGCGGCTTTTCTTTTCTCATTATTTTTCTTTTAATATAGTTAACGACTATTTTCTATACAATGTTTTTCAGAAATTAATAAATTTTAAAAAATATATTAAAAATAAAAAACTGTGGAAAAATATACCACCAGTTACACTTATTTATAATTTTTTATTATTTACTTTAATATCAAAATACATTTGTTAAAACTCTCCTCTCGTTTTCTTTTCTGCAGGTAAGATATATGGGCCTGCAATACTGTCTTTCTCATGCCGTTTCAGTATTTAGCAGCATAACATGCAACTTTTTTAGTGTAGTTCTGGCCCTATATATCACCAAGATCCACAGCACATTAATGCTCTTCTCTCTCTCTCTCTCTCTCTCTCTCTCTGATCCCGAGAGGCATTAAAGTTTGAAGAGTACATTATACTGACTAGGATCATTACAGGGGGAGAAATAAATAAAAGGTCATTGAGAGATGAAAAGGAAAATGAAGATGTATAAAGTGAGTTGATATAACAATATTTGTAACGGAGGAATGTATATACCTGTATATACTATGTTAGCTTTCTGCTAAAGCTACATATAAAATATAGAGAATGTGTGTGATAACTATGAAGAAACGATGTTTGGATTCTCTGTTGAAAAGGGAATATGGTATAACGAAGGTAGTTTTACTGGGGATCAGTGTTTCAGCATCAAAGAAAAAAATTGATCTCTCGTACCGTCTTTTATCAGTGTGTGAATATCTTTTGTCAAAGACTAGAGATTATGAGTATGGCAATTTGATAATGTCTTTTATCAGTGTACTGTTTGTTTGTGCAAAAACAAAAGTACTCAGATGAAAAAGTAGGGGGACCCGGAGAGACTCAGTGACTTGTGAGCCAAAGCCTGTATTTATAGTGTACGATTTGCCATTTTTCCTTTTCCGTTCTTGTTTGTGTTTTTGTGGGTTTTCTAAAGAGTTTTTAAAATTAAATTATTACACCTGTATCATCCTTCTTCTTTTTTTCTTTCATCTATGCTGTATTATTCTTCAAGCGTGTGAGAGGAAATAAGGTTTGGATATAACAACAATTCATATATATGGCTTCAATTATTGACCTCAATTATTATAGACATAACACGACTCATTTTGAATTTAACAGGATAATTTTAAATACATCTAACAGTGAGAATGATGGTTGGTGAGTTGGTCATAGTGGTTTTGATAATACTTATGAAAAAACGATACTAGCAATAAAGATGACAAAAATTCTTAGAAATGGAAAATTGGCAAATCTGATGATGTTTGTTAATAATTAAAAAAACTGCTTTGGTGTTATGATTCTAATTTAAAAAGAACCAATCCTAATTCAAGCTCAATTACAAGCGCCAACCAAATTCTACTCATTCTTTACTGTATAGAAAAATACATGCTAGGATGCAAGTGTAAGAAAGAAGCTTTCCATATTAATTCGACACCAAACTTTAATACAACGTACCAAAGTTTTGGAAGCATGAGACAAAAATGGTTATGTTAAATAATGTATGAATGATAAAGATCTATAAAATTAATTACTTAAAGCTTTGATTTAAATACAATTTAATTTTACTTTTGCAGTTGACTCTTAAGTCAATATGGTAGGAAGGGAAAGAAATTTAGAGAAATCTAATAGATAGAAAAAATAATAAAAATAAGTGAAAATAATAATATTTAGTTTAAGAGAATAATTGAATATATAAGAAAAAATTTAATGAAACTAAAATTAAGGTCCCACAACTTTAAATTTATTTCTTCCCTTATTTTTGTACAACCAAATATAGTAACTTTTTATTTATTTATTTCTAATTTTACTTTTTTACTCTTTTCAAAAAACAGAGGTTAAAATTTTTCTAATTGATTATTTCCATTTGTATGATTATCTGGTGATCTAGATTTATAGAAATCTTCGAACTAATTTTTATCTCTCATATTCCCTGACAACAAAACTTATTATAATTTTGAAAAGTGGAGTTGGATAATTGAGAGGGAAAAAGATATAGCCCACAATTTACTTTAAGTTTGTCTGCACAAGTTTCCGAATCATCAAACAGGTTCAATATTTTTCTTTTAATGTTAAAAATAAAAATTATTCAATAGTTTGAATTTGATATAAAAAATGGATCCGTGTTTGATTTGATCCCAGATCAAATCAAACACGCACTTAGACAACTGTTCTCTTTTGGTGATCATGTGTTGTTTTCATGAACTTTTATCCAATATCAAGATGGAAATATCTAGATATATATAATTTCACTTTAAAAATACTTTTAACCAAGATCAGTTTTATTAAAACAAAAACATTTTGTGTACGCACGGTTCAAATCAGTTAGCCAAGAAACCATTTTGAACATGACGTTGCCAGCTTAATTGTCAACTTGCATTATTTTTTATTTTTTTAACATCATGCGAGTCCATATGTCCCCTTTTTCTATATAAAGAAAGTCTTCAAGATAGAAATAATGTAGTTGATGAATCACCAAAGGTGTCCTTCATAGTGTAAAAAATTAAACAGTGGTGTTGATTTTGGTTTTCAAAGTGTACTGTGATACTAATCACTTGTGTATAGTTTTTGTTTTGTTTGTTATGAAAAAATCTGCACAGAAATTGTGCTGTAGTAGACTACGAGACTAACACTACTCTTTCTTCTCTTTATAATTAAAGGTTGACCCCACGAAGGGAAGTACTATGTTATGTGTCTATAAAAACATTTGAGATTGAGATGTCAATCACTGCTCTTAGATACTGTTGATGTTTCTCTTGTGCTTAAAAGTGAATGTAAAATATATGGGGAATGGGCCCAAGCTGTAGCTCCATTAATTAACAAAGTAACACATATCTGAGTTGAATGCCAAGTGGTGGCGCGACATCTTGCATGGATCGATACTCTCGCTTCAACCAACCTACCTTATCAATGAATCTCATCACAACATCGATCACATGTATGCCATGCTAACTTATTAGCCACCTAGGTCTTCTTCCTATACCTCCTTCCTCTCATCTCGTTGGCTACATTTTCTTACCATCACCAACACCAATACCAGTCTCAATTAATTTGTCTCTATCTTTTTGTCTTTTGCTCCTAAGTACCTACCTAATTAACACCTAATACCTGATACCTACTAACATGTAATCCACCACAACCTTCAGGTTTTTGCACTTACAAGCAAACCTGGAACCCTAATATCTGTCCCCACATTCATGCATGCCCATGGATTGCCCAAAAATGGATTTGGTCTATAATTCAAGCCTATGCATCTTAGGCCGCCTGAAATGTCTCAGTAATCTTTGGGTTCTATCTAATCACTTCATCAGCTACCTAGATAGAGCCACCTCAGTATAGTGTAGGCATATAAGGTTATTAGCTAAAGCTAGCTATAACTAGCTATTATGCTACTCCTACTTCTAATTTCAATTAATTAATTAATGTCTCTCAACCTCCACAAACAAAACTAGTAAACACCTTTCTAATTATTTGTGATGTTGGAAACCCAGAAACCTCGATCATCTGGTCAAGTAACTGAGTGTGATAATTACTTTTGGATCCGGCAGAAGTAACTAGTCTGACCGACTAAAGTACAAAAGCGATTACACTTTTCCTTTATTTTTATTCAGCTCCAATTAACTTGATATAGACAAAAATTCATAAATAATCACAATTTTGTTTATATTCTTTAAAAGACACAACCATGTTTTCATGTCTTTTACCGGATCTAGAAATTAATCGTATAACCAAACAAATAACAAAAATAAAAATGTTATATGTAATACACTGTGGTATGTTTCAGTAACACTATTAGTCGATAATATTCTACAAAATCACAGTCACATACATGAAAACAAATACTTCTTATTTTATTAAAATTGATTCTTTTTGTTATAAAAATACTCCAAACACATTATAAATAAAAACTAATTTCTTGGTGAACGTAGCCCCCACCCCCACAAGCAGATGGTCCTACATTTATATTTGGGTACACATGCCCCAATTCAATTTTTATTTTTTTTACATATTATTATAATTTGTTTTTTTGTTAACTTTATTCGCACAACCTTTTTCTTAAGGATCCTATAAGATATCATGACTCCAAATAAAGTAAGGTATTCATGGCTTTCAAAATCTCAAAAATATTTGATACATAGTACCCCTTTTCCCCCACCACGCTTGATCATCTTCTCTTTTGTAACTTCTGAAAATGAGTTAAATTATTTGTGATTCATTTTAACCTGACTCGTTAAAATACATTTTTACTCATAAATGTTGAATTAAACTCATTTTAAACTTCATTAAATTTAATGAAGTTTATATGAATTTCCGTTCATAACATTTTCAGTAATTGTTATTAAAACCATTCACTAAGATTACCTTCTTCGTCTATAATTTGTGATGTCCCACTTGCCATCATTTCATGCCACTAAATTCCTGCTGCATCAACCAATGTTGTTATTGCCATTGGATCTTCCATCAACACTATCAGCACTATCTAATTATCACATTTCCTTTTCATGCACACCATTTTCACCATCCCCGTAAAAAAAAATACTTATTAAAGATTTAACTTAGTTCTTGTTAATATAATTTTTTTCCAATAACATTATGTTTTTAGTGTAAATATTATGAGTTTACACTAACAGAATATTATTTCACTAAACAAATTATATTGTTATAAAATTAATACAAGTTTTTCTAAAAGAAATAGTATAACCTTATAGTATTCTCTAATTATATTGGTGAACACGAATTTAATATTCCTCATTAGTATATAATTCTATTCTTTAATTTTCTTTGAGCCAAATATAAGATATTAATAGATATTAATTCCCCTCGTCACAGTCAAGAATTTTGGATAAAAACGTGTGAAAGGTTCTCAAATTTCAATTTTAGTATATTGAAAAAGTATTATTTTATACTAGTTTCACAAAGTACTAATCGATTGTATAGAAAGGAATTGATGCATCTTGATTGAAAACACAAATAAATTATTAGTTTTGTAAAAAAAAATAAAAAATCAAAAGGACTAGTAGAAGCCAGAAAAAAATACTTTTTTTTAGGATAATTTTCTTATAATTATGTGCTATGCTTAAAGGAAACAAGCTAAAAAAAAGAAGAAAAGAAAAAGAAAATGGTTTAAAAAGAAGAAAAAGAAAAGAAAAATGATGCTAATGTGATTTTATTTTTTTGCACGTGTTTTACTGTTTGAGTAAGGATGATGAGATAGTTAAAGTGGTATATATATTTCTCTAAGCTGCTGCGTTTGGTAGAAGCTCTTGGAGCTGACAGCAAGGGTGTTTTTATTCCTTAGGTAGTAGTTTTGTTCGGTATGTACCATACAAATTAAATATAGCTGCATTCACTGTCTGCTGCAATAAATAATCTGCATTTTAAACTTTTACAATAATTATTTACAATATACTATATTCTGGAAATTGGGAGGGGGATAACTTTTCTTTAATAAGAAATTGTATATTTGGCAGGTTTGATCGTTTGCATATCCTATTCAGGAAGCATTCAGCAAGATGGTTATTCGCAAGAGGAGTCCAAAACTTCTCTGCCTTATTACCCTAATTGTGCAAGCATGGTGTGACACTGAGACCATAAACATTTCAAGAAACTAGAAGATCCCAATTTTGGTTTGGATAGAAAGAGTGAGAGAGTGACGGGCTTTAGGGAGTTTTGGAATCGTAAATAAACTGCCATAAAACTAAACACAGAACAGATACGCAAACGTAAATAAATATATATATATATATATATATATATATATATATATATATGTATCCAAATATAAATAAAACAGTAATAATAGATAGATTGATAAATATTACTACTATATGATATAATATAAAATAGTGAAAGCAACAAATTAGAAGGAAAGTAGTTGTAATTTGCCATGCAAAAGGGAAGTGAACGAGTCACAAATGCAAAAGGGAGTTTGGAAACTTTCAGTTCATATCTAACTGGTTGTCCCAGCTAGCTAGCTACCAATACAAAAGACCATGTTGAGAACAAATCCCACCCACTAACCCCCACAACTCCAAGCCAAAGTAGCTGAGGGTATCCATGAGCTCAAAAGCTGTCCCTGGTTACTGTAGATAAACCAAAACCACCTCTCTCTTTCTCTCTCTTCTTCCTAGCTTAGCTACCTCCATGACCCCATGTGTCAGCTTGTAATGTCTCTCTCTCTGGATTGCGTGTCTTTATGATACCAGATTACACAAACCAAAAACACCACTACTCACAGAAAGAATCTCATTAGAAACCATCTTGAAACCGATTGATCGCTGAGGGAGGATCCAAACGATGCTGTGCTCCTGCTGAATAGCCCCTTCCCCAACTCAACCCTTCCTCTTGATTATTATGCAGTGACCCGTCCTTACCAGCACCACCACCACCGAACCCACCACCTTGTCCCACCGGTGCACCAATGCAGGTGTAACTACTTGTGATCTCTCCTCCTCCTCCTCCTCCCACATAGTGTCCATGGCTCCCACTCATAACATGACCCACATAATAATCACTCACCGCATGCTGGTGAGGAAATTGTGATGACCCAAAGGACACTGGCCTTGTAGGTGAGGCATACAGGTATGGCTGTGGTGGTGTCGGTGCGGGTGGTGGCATGTGAGTTGAGGATGAACCTGAGAAGTACCTCGGGAATCTTAGCGGTGCCGTTGGATCTCCTGATGGGTGATAACCCCCGGCTCCTATCGGTTGGCAGCATCTGAATATTAACACAAAGTAAATTTTATCAAAATATCAAACAGTATTGTGTTTTGTGTGTTGTGTACCCTAATATTATGTCTGCATGCTACCTTGCTTCTGCTTGAAATTGAAAAACAACAAACGCTAAAGATCCTCGACAAAAAACAAATATTTGACAAAAAACTGCAGATGTTAAAATGTAGCATTAAACGACAAGAAAGAAAAGAAAAACAAGTAATGGTGCATATATGCATACCCTAAGTGAGGGGCACCTTGTGCAGCAAGGCTATGATCACTACGAAAGACCAGTTGACGAGCCTGGTTCAGTGTCTCCGTTTCCCTCTCTGCCCAAAAGAATCACAAAAACAAATAATAATGATAATATTAATACTACGAGCATAGAATTAAAAAGGAAGAAAAAACAAAAGGGGCCCTCTCGAATTTCAGCGATCCAACAAAACAACACAACCTTTTGTGATTGAAATGACAACCTTTCATGAGCAAATCATTAACGGCCAGTAGAGACTTGGTTGAGTGAATGGTTTAGTTTAAAGAGTGGGAAAAAAAGGAGGATAAAGTAAAATAGGAAGAAAATAAAAAGAAGAGAAAAGTGTTAGTAGTGGTAAAGTATAGGTGGTACTAGCCTTGGCGGTGGCGGTTCATGTGTCCCCCAAGAGCCTGAGACTTGCAGAACTTAAGGGAACAAAATCTACACTCGTAGACCTTCCCACACTCGTCTTTTCCATCCTTCCCGCCGCTTTTCTTTTTCCTGCAACCTGCAACCATAACCATCCAATTAAAGCAACTTCCATGACACCCTTCTTTCCCTTTAAGCCCATTCTCGATTACCCAAATCCATCGCATAAATTTAATTAATTAATTAACCGCCCACAGAAAAATAGAATTAATTTTACTAACTAACTACTACTACCCTTTTATTTTATTTTCTTCTCCTTCTATCTACTTTTACAGTTGCATGATGTTTACCTTTGAAGTTTAAAGAAGAATAGGAGGAAAAGGATCACAAGGAAAAGGAAAAAAAGAATAAGAAGCGTACAAGGACAAAAACCAAGAATAAAATAAGAAAAAGAAAGTGTGATGAGCACTGTTTCATGGTCAAAGAATATACCCAAGTAGTGGGTAACAAATCACGGAAGTGTTCAATTTTGTTTCCTGTGAAAAGTGAAATCCTTCTTCCCATGGTGAGTGATTTTGAAAGAGAATTCAGAAAACAGAAAAAAAAATGTTCCTGTGATATTTTAGCGTCCATATGATAATATGGTATGATCATCAAGTTTACCGGGTGAAGAGCTATGGTCTTCGAGGACTTGTTTGCCATCTCGAGAGTACTCATCGGGCAAATTGTTAAGGTCTAACGGGTTTCCTTCTGGTCTCCTGTAAAGGAACAACAAAGCCATAAGAGAGAGAAAAAGTTAAGGGTTAGAGACGGAGAAAGAGGAGGAGATAATGAATCAGAAAAGGGTGTGAAGGTGTAGTAGTGGGGGAAGACCTACATGGTACCGACAGAGAGAGACAGAAAAGAGAGAAAGGAGAAAAAAAAGATGTGAGGCAAACACTCTTTTTTTCAAAAGGGAGGATAAAACGAGAGCTTTTTACAAAATTTTTGAGACTTTCAGTTTGAGACTGCAATATAGAGGCTAGTTGAGTGATGGTAGAAGATAAAGAGCTTTGAAAGTTCTCTATCAGTTCCTCTGCCACTCTCTCTCTCCTATCTCCCCCCACACAAAAAATTGAATGAACAATGGGACAGTGGGTCTCGTGACTTTAAAAGGAGAGCGTGAGTGTGGTTGTGGGAGTGGGGGCTTAATCAGGTTTTTGTAAATTGCTAGCTAGCTTCGTCTGGTTTGGTTGGGACTTAGGAAATGACAGACGGAATTAGAAAGGGTTAGATATATGATTCAGAAACATGTTGCTTTTGTATTAATTATTCCTAATACCCAGAGAAATTATTTTTATGTATAACAAATTTATATATAAAAAAAAGAGATAAAAAATATATTAAATGAATTATATGATGAAGAAAGGTAGAAAGAAAAAGAGCAATATACTGGTTATTGTATATTATATGACGCTTCTGCCTCCAGTTTTCTTTGTTTTTTGTTTTTGCCCTAGCTAGAACTGCCAGCAAATGGTTCAAAAATATTCAAATAACATCAGTCAAATGCATTGAAAAAAATTAACTAATATTCCAAAAGAAAATCTTTACCAACAAAGGATGGCAATCAAATGCACAGTACAAATCCTTGAGCATTAAAGGTTGCCCTAAGAATGAAAGATGACATTTATACCAGAAAGAAAGCAAGACAAGGCATAGGGTACGTAGACATTTTGCGTGGTTATTGTGCTTAAAGAGGGGAGGGGGCATGTTTGAGAACAGGTCATGTATGGTCCACAATAGCTCAATGCCTCCTTCTGGGTGTAAAATTCTACCCAGGGGACTTAGACTTGCATCAACGAAGGGTTGCTATCAGTATCTATCATTAGGGTTTTTTGCAATCTAAGTTGGGATAGACTCGACCCCCACTTATTGTTTTATTCTTTGAAAGTTGATACATCTCATAGATCACATATACATAGTCCTTTTCAATGTATGTGCATGAAGAAAGTGAAGAAATGGATTTGAAATTTCTTAATGTTTTCATCATTATATTCTCTGTTCGCTTTAGATGCATATCTTTAAATCTAATCTCTCCATCTCTGTTGACTGATTCCTTCATAAGACAGTTAACTATTTAGCTAGGTAAAATGCTATGCAAATTAATATGCAGAAGCAATTAATTAACTGTAGTACATTTCAAGTTTTTCTTTTTAAAAAGTAGTGGTGGAGCTACTGATGATTACTGTCGAGTTTACACCACAGAAAAAGGTATATATATTTAGTAAATGCAGTTTCACAGTTAAGTTAAATACGGATCCATGATTGATATCAAGTTGAATTTATTTTGAGTGACACCAAACACAGACATATATATACATACCTGTCATAAAAGGTACTTAGTTTTGAGAACGGCTTAAATTAAGCAGCGGTTTATTTGGTCATTGACGTAACTTGCTTGAAGCTAATTAAGGCCTGCCTCTTGATCTGGAACAGCATATGTGTGAAAATGGCAAAAACAAACATTAGTTAGAGAGGGCCTCTTGTCCACAAACTGAGAGGTTCCCCCACCACACCTGAAATGGTTATAAAGGAGAAAGAAGACACTACCTAATAAGAGGCCTAGCTAGTCATTAAAATCAGGTGATTCATGGACCACACTACTGCAGCTGGCCTTGACTAGCTGGTTGGTACTATGAAGGAAATGTTGTGAGACACATTCGATATTTTCAAAACCTGGACCCAAAGATTCATGCAATATGACCCCGCCCCAACTATCTGAAATTTTTTCTTGCAAGTGTGTGTGTATATATATGATTACTCTCCAAGTGGTCCTTCACGAATTTAAGCAGTAAATCCAACAAACACTTCTTCCGTATTCAGAGCTCTAGCAAGGCAAACTTACAAACCAGTGGAGGAAATTGTCTTCATCATCATGCTGCCCTCCTTCCTTTCAAGCAGTCAAAATTTAAATTGAAAAGTTGTTACCTTTCCTTGTGACAGAAAGTGCATTTCATTTATGAGTGCTACTTAATAATATAAACCCGAAAGAAAACAGAAATTAAACAAAATTAACAAACTACATAGATGTTCAGACCATGACCAATGCAATATTGGTAACAAAATCAAATAAAACATTAAAACTACTGCATACTTCAAAATTTCCAAGGCATGTTGGATTCTATTCATGAAAAAGTGGAGAGGAGAATACCTGTTCCGATCGTGGTACTACAAATCAGATTATGGTGATATCTATTACAGGTAAAAAAGTTTTCTGACAAATTCATTTGAGGCGTTGGGTGTAAGCGCTTAAATGATGCAATCTCAACAGGTTTCAACTCTAAACATGCGTGAGACCAACTAACAGTACACTACCAGCAAAACTTTGAAACCAAATTAACCCCTAAAGTTTAGAAAACCTATAATTGTATAATCAATTATTACAAACAATTCAATTTTTCTTCTCTTTTTGGGTAAAGCTTGACCTAGTAGTAACTAATGCATACCAATTTACCATGATGAGACCTATAAATTATTAGACACCAAATAATTAATTCGCATTTAGATAAATTTCTGGTTTTACATTTTGAAAGAAAAAAATGTTAAAAAAAATAATATTAATAATTATTAATATATATTTCAATTTAACTTTATCTCATGAAAACTATAAACAAATGTGCCCAAACATGAGAAAAAGTTCATGGATTACTTTGACCATTCACTTTGAATTTGTGTTGATTTAGCCGAAAGCAAATTACAAATACATGAGATGCAAATTGAGATATAATTATATCTTTGGTCTGAGAAGTATCTTTTTGAATAGCTTTACCTGACTAAAAAAAGGATAGATTAATTAATGTTTACACAGATACGGACAGCAACTTTAATTAAAATCAGATAGCATTGCCTATATATCCAAAAATAACTGTAATATATAATATTTTTATCGTTTGATTAATTTCAATATTTACCTTTTGTATATATTATGTAATGACTTAACAGGGTAAAAATTATTTTATCATTCAATTATAAAGTGACATATATAATATAAGTTTATTAATTTTTATAGCTACTATCTTAAATATATATATATATATATATATATATATATATATATATATATATATATATAAAATAATGTGTTACTAGGACTTGCTGATTAAACTACAAACATAATACCAAATGAAGATGAAAAAATGTTATTTTACAGACACTGTGTTATTCACAAAAGACTCCATTTTGTATTAATAAAATAAAATGTAAATGCATTACTAGAATGTTGAAAAAGAAAAGGACTTCACACATTAATAACGAACATGGCTTTTTTGTTTGGGTATAGAAATGGCTCTGTTGCCTATGACCTAGCCAAACCAGCTAAAGATTGAGGTTGTACAGTTGGTATTATTTTATAAGTTTTGATATATGGAAGAAATTCCCCTTATCAATTATATTCATAAAAGAAAAAAAAATTATCTCTATACCTTGGACTAATTAAAACACGATTTTAGGTGCAAATACGGACATGCATGTGTGTCTAATTTATTGTCATGAGCTAGTAGATTAAATTATATTTAATAGAATATAAAATGGTACTTAACCTTCAGTTCAATATTAAACAACTATATATAACAAGTATCACATAATATCAATGGTCAAAATAAAAATGTATATTTTTAAAATGACGAAAAATAAGAAAAAATACGTAAAGAAATTTAAAATGTTCTCATTTTACATGAATTAAAAAATATTTAAATATTGTTGAAAGTCCCACATCGCCTACCTCATGTATGGTTTAAATACATGTTAAGCTACTCCACATATCGCTAATTGGTTTTATGTTGGAACTTAACATGAGTATCGAGCCAAAGTCTAACATCTTTCCAGGTTATTGTCATAGGTCAAAAGTTACCCTTTAGTTGGGTCAAAAGTATCCTTTGCCTGGTTCGCAGAGCTTCGTTGGAGGGGTGTGTTGAAAGTCCCACATCGTCTATCTCATATCATTTGGTATGGTTTAAATACATGTTAAGCTACTCCACATATTGTCAATTGGTTTTATGTTGGAATCTTAACAAATATAAATAAATTATTAAAAAATGCATTGTATATTGACATTTTAAATTAAATTTAGTCTACTATAGTCTCTCAGTCGACTCCTTAATAAAAACGAAGTAAATAGGAATCATATACAGTATACTAATTATATTTGAGATAATGTCATATGCAATATAAAAAGCTTTAATTATTTTACTATTAAATACTTTTTATAAGCAAGATAATAAATTTTCTTAAATTAGATACATTTTATTTTTGAAACCATTATTTTTTCCATTGATTAAAGTTTAAACATTAAATGTTATTTTTGGTAGAATATCGTAAATTTTTCAAACAGCCAGTTTCACATGGTAAGCATATGATAAGGGGTTAATATTATTAAGAATCAATAAAGCTTCGTTTAGTATGCGTAATTATTTGTGAATTCGTATTTTTTTTCTCTGCATATAAAAAGGTCAATTAAAGATGATAGAAGAGAACAAGTCACATTTTAGAAATGTGGAAAGCATGCCTGATTAAAAGAAAAAAATGCATAAAAAAATCTGAGTATAGATCTATAGTAAAGTAATGCTAAAATTTGTTACATAGGAATAAATTCTTTATCTCTATAAATTGTAGGAGTGTTTATTTGTGTCTCTTAATTATGGCTCAAGGCTTGAGTAGTTTTTACCTTTATACCTTTGATATTTCGGTTATTAATCAGCCAAGCTCTAGGGCATGCTTACAACCTTACTCTCTTACGATAAACTCATTACAATCTTGTTAATTGTTTTATTTTTTTTATAATTAGCTTATTGACGGTATATATGGGAAGTGTGTTAGTGAAAATTTGATATTTTTGGCCTACGCTACTTGTAGTTCTAGCCACATATTTTTGGATGATTTTTGCTTCATTGGATTTGCATGGTAAAAATGTTAAAAAGACCTAAAGACAGGGCAAATTTAGTTGAACCCTGTGACTGGATTGAGACACATATAAGGAAAACAAACAAAAGGGGAGTTGGAACTTTTGAGGAAGAAGTAAAGAAAAGATGCATCTTCCTAGGAAAATTACTCATGACTTGCAAACAATTAGTTACCAGATGGAACCAATGAAGGTTACATCACTATCTTGTACCAAGTGTTGGTGGTGATGAGAAGACGAATCAGAGAATTGTCTGCATCCCTATTAGCATTCAATTTCCATCAATTACACAGTGGTTCACCTAATTGAATCAGTGCCAAATTATTGATGGTATGGTGATTGGTCTTATATACAGACCCCAAAAATGGATGTCGCTAGTTATTGTTCACTCTTCTCAGATAGCTCTTGCTACATACTGTGCTTGCCACAAGGAGGGATTGAGAGAGAGAGATCATGGGCTCAGCTGCTTCAAACTTTCTGTGATTGAATAGCTGTTTAGTTACTTTGATTTTTCAGCTTGCAGTTTCCATTTGCATATACACCCTTTTTAGTTCTTAGAAAAAGTAGACCTCATGCATTATGTCTTTATGCTTTTGTATCCACTCCCGGTTCTTTCTCCTATTACTTTCACCAGAATGCTACCAGAAGCCCTCACTTCTGCTTCATTCTAGCTTACCTTCATTCCCAACCGGGAACAAACCTTATAATATTAAATACTATTTTTTGATTTTGAATTGTACATTCAAACATGAAAGACTAGCTAATTTGTAGCCTCTTGTTCTTGTTTTTTTCTCTCAATAAAGTTGTATACCAACCACAAATAACTAAAGTGGCCTCAATTTGCAGACAAAGAACTAAAGTGGACTTAACATAGTACGGTAGCCTAACAAGACTAAACCATATGTATTTGATAAAGATTGGTTGGTGTGAAGGCATCTTTTCTTTCCTTCCTGTGGACATCAAACTAATCTCGAGCCTCTATTTTGGCTACCTAGCTCTGCATTGATGTGGCTGCCTACACAATGCACCACTTAAATCTTTACACCCAAATGAGTACTACGACCAACTCCCAAAAGTAACCTTAAGTGGTATGCTCCAAGTAACCTACACATAGCATAATCACACACAAAGCCCGAGGGCACGCTAACCAACACCATGAGGTGTCTTAGTGTTACCCTTCTCCCTATCCTATATGCCCCATTATGATACACTCTTGTTTACGTCTTCAATGCCTAATAAGAGCTCTCACTTAAGTATGCTAGTTTATTACTCATCTCCCTGGTTTTATCCATGCCTTTTCCAACAACATTCTTTTTTTCACTTCCATCGCATTTCGTTATAGCGGAAACAAATGTAATTAAATGTGACCACATCTAAGTTTTCTCTAACCCTGTAACGTATGAACAAAATATAAATACATGCCACCTCTTATACAAAGCATAGTACCTGTCACCTTGACTATAATTTTTTTGTTTAACCCATGTACGTGATATCCAATCACCTACAGAACTTGATGTCTCTGGATGAATGCAGTAGAACTGGTGCTTGAAGATGGAGAGTAAAGATAAAGTTCAATAATACTCGACTAAATTTTATCAAAAGAGAGCGCATGATTAAAATTCTTGTGTAACTTTTTAGTTATTTGTGTGCTTTTGTGGGGTTCAAGCAACTTGATTTTGATAATTGCATGATAATGATTGGATATCTGATATTGAGAGCTGCAGACTGTGGATATTTTTGGCAATTTTAAATTCAAACAATTTTGTAATGTAAAGTTAGATTACATAAATTAACAGGTTCTGGTTTTATGTTGGAACCTTAACATGAGTATCGAGCCAAAGCTTAACATCTTTCGATTATTGTCATGGGTCAAAAGTACCCTTTGCACTGGTCCGGTTGACTTCGTTGGAGGGTGTGTTGAAAGTCCCACATCGCCTACCTCATGTCATTTGGTATAGTTTAAATAGATTAGACTAATCCATATATTGTCAATTGGTTTTATGTTGGAGCCTTAGCAGGATCGATCATTCTTAATTTAATTTATTTAGATAATCTAATAAGTTCACTCATTGAATTGAATTTGTCTTAATACCAAATAGAATAATAAACACATTAATTGACATGTTTGAAAATAGTTTGTCCATATTTTTCTTTGTAAATCTAATCATGTTTGAAAATAGTTTTGCGCATGTTAGTGTTTGATAAATGTCTTTGGTCAATGTTTATCAACTACTTTTTTGCCCAAGTTTGCTGGACGTGTTTTTTTAGGGTCTAGACAGAGCTGGAAAAAAAACTGTAGTACCATAACGAGCCCGCTCTTACAAAATTAAAAGCCCGCACTTACAAACAGATCAAGATCCGCTAGTAAAATATATGGGCCGAAATTATTCAATCGTAAAATTCACATATAAAATCAAAAGAGGAAAAACAATAGATATACAAAAATTATGAAAATAAATTGACTTTTCTGCTTATACATATACCTATTTTTTTCTTACATTAAGTTCAAGGAGTGCCCATAATACTCATTTATTACAAAATATATATTTTTTATTCCATCAACGGTCGTGTATTTATTGTTTCTGTAAATTTATTGCATATAAATAAACTTGACAAATCATTACAAAAATATTGTTTCCGTATATTTTAATTATTTTTATTTTATACATGATGATTTTGTATTATTTATGCTAATGTTATCCCTTTTATGATTTTTACATCCTTAAATGTTTATTATAATTATGCCAATTCATGTTTATCAAGGAATATAATTATTGATCAAGTTACGCGAATTTATTTTATCTGACGAGTGCTCAGTCATTATGAATAATAATAATAATAATAATAAAAAACATTTCATGTTTCCTATACAACTAAATGAATATAAATAATAGAAGCATTGAGGGAAATGAAAAGGATGAAGAGAACGAGAATGTATAGTTGGATTTAATATACTTATAGCTGAAGAAAGTTCAATCCATGAACCCATAATACCAATAATCCAACCTGTTAATTAGGTTTAAGCCTTGAAAGATTTTTTTTTTTTCATTTATAATGGTCTTATTTGATTTCCTTTTTTTTTTAAATACTTATGATTTATATAAAAAAGCAAGTAGAAATCCTAGGTCTCACTTCCATTTCTTCTTTTTTAAATATTTTACTTAATGATTTATATAATAATACATTTATGATTTGACATCATATATATTCAAGACGACTTCACTTTCACTTTAAAAAAATTGTGTTCAATTTGTTTGTTTTCAATAATGTAAAAGGGTTGCAAACGCAATTACTTCAAAATAAATTTGTGTTTAACATGATTTATCCATTCTAATAATGTTTTAAAAATTTTAACTTTTCAATAAATTTTAAAAAATTTACACCATTTTCGTAAAAAAAAAGAAACTTATTTCCCACCCACCAATAATTGATTTGTCTTCAAAAAAATTTGGTGTGCTTAGGTATAATAATACGACCAAAATCCTAAATGAGCCTTATTTAAAGTAATTACTAACATTGCATGCAATTAACTTCTTTTTTGTGTGAATTTGGATTTTTAAACCTGGTTAGTACTTATTTTTAATTGCTGACATTCATGTAAATTAGTTATCAATTTTGTTGAATAATCTCCGTACATTAGTGTTATGGGAATAAATAATTTGAATTTTTCCTAATAAAAAGAATAATGGAAAAACTTATCCTATCCGTTATTTGATGTTTGTTCGTGGAGTTATCGTGTCATCTCTCTGAGTCTATCATCCACAGAATGGCCACTGCTAGTCTCATACCATCCTCCTGGTTACCGCCGCTGTCTACTCCTTTCAAGGTTTTTCATCTTCCTCTAAAAAAATAAGAATCTTCTTCGTCTTTATTTCTTATATTTGGGCATTGCAGGGAACTGTCAAAACCTTAGTTGCAAAACCATGCCTGAAGGTTCAGCGTGCAAGACCCCTCGTTTTCGTGGTTAATAAGGCTGCATCTGCCCCGGTGGCAGCGCCCATCGTCGGCGTTCGGTTTCGGCTGGACAATTTGGGGCCTCAACCGGGTTCGAGGAAGAGGGCCAAGAGAAAGGGTAGAGGAATATCGGCAGGGCAGGGAGCAAGTTGTGGTTTTGGGATGAGGGGTCAGAAATCTCGATCTGGGCCTGGCGTTAGGAAGGGTTTCGAAGGTGGCCAGATGCCCCTCTATCGACGAATCCCCAAACTCAGAGGAATTGCAGGAGGTAATGTCCCAATTCATTGACGACTCTTTCATCGTTTTAATACCCTGTCACAATCAGTAGCAAACTGAAAAGCATTACTGTTAAAACTGCAAGTTAGATGAGTGTGGCAATCCCTTAATGCAGATAAGAAACTGTCACCGAATTGTAACTTAGTTTACTTTTACTTGTGCGTATTATTGTATGTTGGGCTCTAGTCCTGGTATTGTTATATGTCATTATACTCTGACTCTTTTAGCATACCTTCGGGACCTATGTCTTCTTGCCCTTTTTTTAAATCAACCGACATTTTAGATCCAATAAGTCACAAGCTGTAGTGTAAACTGTTTTATAGTAGGTCATTTGGTTACATATAGTTGCTACATTATATTTCCTTGGTGGTCAAGTTGTTATCTCCCCTAGAGACGGGTTATATACATTGTGGGATTTGACACGATGAATTTCTCTAATATTTTAAAGAAGCAATTGGAGCAAAGAAGACTCCGGAAATGGTGATTGTTGTGGGAAGGGAATCATTTCATTTTGGATGCGATCAATCTCTAGCATCTAAGTTTAGTTTCCTCAGATGTCATGTCAGACATTTTTACTTATTATGTCCCCTTACATCTCAGATATTGTTGTATATTGAAAAATGCTAGCAACATGATCTTTTGATCACACTATGTGCTGAAATTTATTATTAAGTCACAATATTTTGTGCGTCTCATTTTCTTAATGTATTTCAAATATGATTTTATAGTTTACAATGTTAACCAATAAGTAGTAGAGATTGTGTTGTTTAGCACGGTTGTGTATTTCTTCTTTTTCTATTTCCTCTCTGAACTTGTTTAGTCAATGCTTGTGCATTTATCTCTTTCGGAACTATTTTTTTATGCCCTTTTCCTTGCCCTTTATTTAGGTATGCATGCGGGATTGCCCAAATATGTCCATGTAAATCTGAGAGACATAGAAGATGCTAAATTTAAGGAAGGGGAAGAGGTGTCTCTAGAGTCACTGAAGGCAAAAGGTGTGATTAACCCATCAGGAAGAGAAAGGAGACTTCCTTTGAAGGTACAAATTACTTGCTGATTTAATGACATCTAAATTTCTTCCTTAGCTGTTGTCTTAAATCTTCTCCAAGATCATTTTCTGGATGTGTAGAGGTATTATGAATGATTAACTTTTAAAAATAAATGAGGATGCTACTACCCAGCAGTGGCAGCAACTGCCAAAAGGTCAATTCTTTAGAGGCCCTGGCCTGTGGTGAATGGAGTTACGTGCTATTAATTCTTTGATGTTCTTTCATCCGAGTTTGTTGTTTTAGTTTATATCTGTAGTTTTTGGTGTGTCTGATATGTATATAAGATCAAACACATGATATTTAGTTGGATGTGTCAGTGTTTTGAAGCTTAAAATTGTGTTTCGAACACCAAAAATTACGTATACTTGTATAATCTTATCATTGAATTTCTCAGTTTAGAAACTGTACTTGGATTGTCAATTCGTCTATTTCGCCATTTCTTTTATCCATCATGGATAAATTGGGTTATGGTGCTTTTTAGACTATCAGGACTCCCCTTAAACATACTTTATGGTGATTTTTCAAGCAATAACTACGGTGCAGCCTACAGCTCAGGAGGCAAATATTCAAAGTCATTCATTTGTGTCCTTTTTCCATATCTTTATTCCTGTGTTTTTGGTACAATAAAAGGTGATGGTCTTTTCCATATCTTTATTCCAGATGCCAAATTCTAGACTCATTATTCTGTTGAAAATTATCTTCGTGGGATAAGCAATGAGATGTAAAGACATTCCCGTCACGGTGTAGCAGAATCTTTAAATGATCATTTTTCTAGCAAAAAACGAAAAATTTGGGTAAATAAACTGCACTCTATCTTGACATTGATTCAAATGGAAGGATACTGGTTGTAATGATTCTAGTAATTAACTTCTGCGAGGATATTTACTTACCTTTACTTATTGAAACTTTAGCTCGCACTGGCCAATGCTGTGTACATGGATCGTCATGCATATCTTGATTAAATTTTACTGTATTCATTCTGTATAAATGCATTTCTGGTTTCACAGACACGCGGGAAAATCTTTGCAAAAAATTGGGTTTTTTAAACCTTTAAACTGGATAATATAGTATGTTTAAGCTAGCCTTTTAATTCTATTTACCCATCCAATGCATAATCCGGACTCCTGAAATTTGATCTTGATGAATCTAAACAAAAATTATTGTGACTTTTGGATTCAGATTTTGGGTGAAGGAGAACTGAGCAAGAAGTTGACGCTAAAAGCCCGTGCCTTTTCCACAGCGGCAAAGGAGAAACTTGAGAGTGCTGGATGTTCTCTCACCTTGCTTCCTGGCCGCAAGAAATGGGTTAAGCCATCGGTTGCTAAGAACCTTGCCCGCGCTGAGGAATACTTTGCCAAGAAGCGCGCCGCAGCCGCCACTGAGGCAGCCTCAGCTTGAACTTGAACCAACTCTGTCTCGTCACATTTTAGAAATCTTCAAGAGAGTTGCACATTGATTTCTTTAGGAACCACCTCACATATTTGTCGTTCTTCTGATTTTTCTCTGGTTCATGAAGCTGTTGTGTTACTTAAGGCATTAATTCCATTCTTCATTTTGTAGTCAAATGTGTTCAGTTCTGGTTCCAAACTATAATTAGTGTTGTATACCTTGTAACATTTTGTTCAGCGACCACTAGAAAATGTTTTGAAAAAGAGAAAGCGTGAAAATGTAAATTTTGGTTTGCCATTTTTTGTCTTGCGTGTTTAATTTTAACATGAGGGATATTTTTCTAGTTTATTATTGATGATGGATAATGGAAGTTCTTGGTTCTGCTAATGTTCCCTATTTAGTTATGTAAATTTCAATCCAACCCCATACGTTACGGAGAAACTACTTCCTTGACTTTGGCACTAGACACCTTCCAAAACAAGATGACTTGCATCCTTCATCCCTCAACTTCCCCACCTACCTCTCTCTTTCTTCTTCTTTTTTTTCTTTTTCCCTTCTATACATAAAATTTTACAAGTTGAGAAATATGGTGGTATATAACTAAGCCTTTATTTAGATGGTTTGAAAGAAACTGGAGGAATGAAAGAGAAAAAGAAAAAAAAAGTGAGAAAATAATTGAAAAGTGAAATTGTTTAAAGTAGAGGAAAAAGAAAGAAAAAAAATAGATGATAAAGAAATGAGAATTTTTTATATATAATTTTATTCAAAAATATTGTCTGAGAACTCAGATAATCGATATCATGATTTAGGTTCTCGAACGATTTATAATTTATGTAAACAATTACCATAAGTTATAATGATATTTTCAAATCAAAATTGAATATGTGCAATTTCTTGATGAATCTATATTCATTAATGCACATAATGGATTATCACATTATTTAGTTAATTATTTCAATGCATATCAATAATAATTTTGTGGAAGCCCGTAATGGTTTATTATCTAACAACAATACCAAAATTATATTGAAGAAGTCACAAATATGGAAAACAAATATTATTATTACTATGCTATACTTTTTGTATGTCATGCATTTTTTTCACCAATTTTATTATAGTAAGTCAAAATAGAGTAAAAAAATTAGATATCAGCTTCGTGTATGGGTTAGCAACTTCATCTTTGTAAATACCTAAAGCACACCAGTTTCAAAAACCAACGCAGGGATAAATAGGTCAAACATTCAACGTTACCTCACAAATATGGGATCAAATACTTTTCACCATAAGTCATTTTTAATCTCGTCTTCCAAACTCACCTTTCTGTACTCACATTCCTTCGATTGCATCTGCTCTCCCACCCTTTCATCTCAAACAAAGACTAGGTCTTTCGTGGTTGTTTTTACAGCTTTCATAGATTTTGCTTGTTAAACAAAGTACGCAAGGTGGAAAACCTAGGATTTTTATTTTTTTCTTTCGTGATAGAGATTTGTAAGAAAATGGTCAACAAAATTTAGCAATTTGATGTTAAATCATTGTTTGTTTACCCTATGCCCAGTGGATGTCACGCACCAGATTTTATTTTATTTTTAATTTTCGACAAACTTACTTACGTCAACAAAATGATTCTGTAATGCTATCGTTTATAATGCCTCCCTATTAGTGTTGATTTTGGATCTATTCCTCTTAAAAGCCACTGCCAAAAGCAAAGGCAACACATGGTGGTTGTGTTGTGTGAACACCAACTTGATTTTGGGACCAAAGCGTGCCAATCCTTTCAAACCAAAATTGTCCTTTTCACCAAATCCTAAGCCTAACTTGGACACCCTCAGCTGCTTTTAATACAATTAATAAAGAATATGTTGATGACAGAAGGTAAAAATCACATCAAGGAGTTTCTTATTTAAAAAAAAATTAAAAATAGGAAACAAATCATATACAGTAAAACTTTACCGATAATTAAGGTTTGAAAGAACAATAATTTGCAAAATCTGGACATAGTTAATAGGGAATATGATTGCAGTTCTTTACTGGGATGGAAGTATTGTATGTCCCACTACTTTGGAAGCATAGATGCAAGAAAAGGTATGTCTTTCGGTTTGTCATGATTATTTCATTTCTTCATCAATATGTCTTCTTTAATCTTTTCTTTTATTATTTTTAAAATTTTTACAAGTATTTTAATATTATTTCTATTAACATGTCGTTTGCCCAAAAACTACAGTATTAGGAATGGATTGGCTGCAAATCCATATCAAATCGCAACGAAGACGTCAACCCACTATGAAAAATTTGTTTTTATGCAATGCATATGTTTTTGGGTCAGTTTGAGGGTCAAAATTCGATTGGCTCAAAAGTCACTGCGTCACAATATCTGATAATCTTTATTCGAATCCTTTCCAGCACTACCATATTTTCTCTGTCAATTTCTCACTGCTTTCTCGTCATCTCTCCATCCCCTTTTACATTCTTTCTGTTCCTTCACTTTTGTAGGAGCATGCCCTCCTGTTCTTTTAAAAGAAAATATCTCTATTTGTCAATTAATTGAAAGAAGAAAAAAAAACTATTAGGTAATACTTTAACGGTAATTTATTAGTCCGTACTTTTTTTACTATAAATTCATTTGTAATAAAGTACTTTTTTATAAATTATTACATTTACTAAAAATATAGTAAAAAAATACAGATGAGAAATCCACAAGTTTTAGAAACTGAGAAGGTACTAATAATGTAAGAAAAATAAATAAACAAAATAAGTAAAGATATTGCTTCCTTTATTTTTTTGGAAAAAAAAACGTTAAGAAGATTTTGTATGACAACTTTATCAAAGGAATTTTCCTCGAAAAACATCTTATAATAAAGAAAGTGTGAACGAAGAAAATATAAAAAATAGATGTGAAAGATAACAAATATATTCATTAACAAAATAATATGAAAAAGAATAATGTTATGAATATATTAAAATTAAATATTTTATTATAAATTTATGAATAAAATTATTTATTAATTTTTTAACAAATTACCTTCTTAATTAATATACTATATATATAATTATAAAATATTTTTATTAAAAAATTATATATTTTTTTAAATTATTAAAATTAAAATTGTAACCTCTAATGATATTTATATTGAAATATAAGATTAAAATATTTAAGATCATACTTTATTTAGTTATTTATATAATTTGTAATAATACATTTATCATAGTTCAACATAACTCACTAGGATAAGGTAGTGGTAATATTTTTCACTCGTATAACTATCACACAAATATTGTCAATATTTACGTCATAAATAAATAAATCAAACAACACAATTATATAATAAATCAAGTGTTAATATTTGACTCTGTAAATTATATATAATATTATCATATTTATGAAAGAATCACATGCTTTGAATATAAACTATTTATGTATTAGTCTGTATCACACATTTTTCCTAAGTAGATATCTTCAACATAGGTACAAAATTGAAATATATTCTTAATGTGACAAGGTAAATCTCTATGATTTGTCAAATAATTTTTATTTTTTTCACACTACAAGGTAAATTATAGAGATCTCCTTCAACTCTCACTACTCGATTTTTTTTCTATGTAAGTCTAGTATAAGTAGAGTTAAGATATATTCTTCAAAATCTCAAATTATACATTACTTGAATCTCAACATAGTATTTACTCATTGAAAACTACTATGTGCTAACTTTCATCAATTCACGCACGCACGCACGCACACACACGTACACACACGCACACACACGCGCACACACGCACACACCCACACACCCACACACCCACACCCACACCCACACCCACCCACCCACCCACACCCACCCACCCACCCACACCCACCCACACACCGACACCCACACACACATACTTGAATCTCAACATAGTATTTACTCATTGAAAACTACTATGTGCTAACTTTCATCAATTCACGCACGCACGCACACACACACGCACACACGTACACACACACACATGCATAGACACACACACGAACACAGCACGTGACAGACACACACACATACGCATACACGCAGTACGCGACACTACGTACACAGCACACACACACATACTTGAATCTCAACATAGTATTTACTCATTGAAAACTACTATGCGCTTAACTTTCATCAATTCACACACGCACACGCACACGCACACGCACACACGCACACATACATACACACACACACACAGCACACACAAACACACACGTACGTACACAAACACGTAATACGTACAATACACGTACATACACACACACACACGACACACACGCATGATACGCACACGACACAATACGTACACACGTACACAGCATGACACACAGTACGCAGTACGACACGCACGCATACGCAGCTACGCATACACGTAGCACACACACACACGAGCACGTACACACGCACGCACACACGCACTACGCGACACACGCACACACACAGACACACGCACTACTACGCACACGTAAACACACAGCACACGCATACACGCACACACACCCACACACACACCACACACACACACGCGTGTTTTATTCACATAAGTGTAGAAAAAAATAATTTTCACTTTTTTATTCACATAAGTGTAGAAAAAATAGAGCTGAGTGCAAAGTGACTTTTTTATTATCATTATCGTTCAAAACAAAGAAAAATAATTATTTTTACTGTATTTTTTTTTTACATTAATCCTTTCCTATAGTTAACTTTCCTTCCGTATAGAGAGGATTTTATTTTTATTTTATTGAAATTTATTAACAGGTAAAGTGTGCATACATAAAAAAATCTCAATATTAAGTAATATGAAATAGAGCCACGTGGGAAATTGCAGTTGATCTAAGTGTTCTTCACTCACTAGTAGATATATAATTATTTTTTACATCACTTAATTTATACGTATTATTTTATATTCATATAGTCAATATTTTTGAAATCGGATTCAAAAGAAAATATGATTCGAAGGCATAAATCAATATTTAATCAAATTTAATAAAATAATATTTTTATATTATAATAAATATATAATAAATATATTATTAATTTTTTTAAATAATAAAAAATATTGTTATATTATAATAAAATTATAATATAAAATTTACTAGAAAATATAAACTAAATGATTTTAAAATAAGATAAAATAATAATTATTTAAAATTAAAGTAATTAATATAAAAATAAAAAATTAAAATATATTATATTTTTTATAAAAAATTATCTTTTATTATTTTTATTAAAATCAGTTTGACTCGCCCATTTTACTGATTTTGTTATAATTTAATTAAAATTCAGTTATTTAAACATAAGGAATTGATTTCTTTTAAGATTTTAATTCCATTGATAGTTTTAATCTGATTTTCAAATAATAATATAAAATATATAATATTTTATTATATAATGATTTTTTTTATATTTTTAATTATTTTTTTTCTCAATATTGTCACAGGAAATTGTGGACATACTATGATAACACACGATCTTGTGGCGGAGACATTGGCAGCACACAATACCGGCGGAGTAGGCGTTGGAGACACTGACAAAACGTGAAGCTACAAAGAGACGATGGCAAAATACGAATCTGCGGAAGAGGCCCTGGCAGAACACGAAGCTCATAAGTAGTTTCGATTTTAACAAAATGATTTGAGGTTAAATAATATATTATTAATAAATAATAAATAAATATAAAAAAAATAAAAAGATAAAATTATAAATATATATTTAAATATATATATTAAATTTAAATAAGATAAAATTATAAATTATATAAAAATTACAAAATTAAAAAATAAATAAAAAAATAAAATTATAAATATATAAATAAATATATTATATGTAAATGAGATATAAGATTTGATCGAGAAGACACACGTGTGATAGTCACAGTATGAGAATCCAAAAAAAAAATGTGAAAAGTAGAGAGCATAACAGTAAAGATTTAGGATTTCAATCATTCTTAGGTAGCGTGTTTTATTTTTTATTTCATAAAAATAATAAAATCAAATAAAAAAATGAAGAAAGGAACGCTTACAAGACAAATAAATGATTTTTTTAACTAAACATGAAAAAAAAAGAGTGAAAACACAATAAAATATAAAAAAACACATGGTAGTGGCACAAACAAAAAGAACATGGCCGCATAAAAAATACCTAGACACATATAACAAAAACGATGAACATGATAACAAAGGGTGACATACAATTTTTGAAATGGAAGAAAATGAACGAACAGAAAAGACTAAAATTAAAAAAAAAAAAGCAATTAGTGTAATAATTGATGTGGTATATAAAATAATATATCCATTACAGCCAGTATTTATAACAATCTCATGGCATCTTATATTACATCATATATTAAATCATCAGTATAGTATTTTGTTTTAAAATGCGTTTCCTACCCTAACAACTCCAACTTAATAAACAAGTTATATGGGTATATTAATTAGATATGAGGAGAGAGTTTGCAATTATGTATATTTTTTTTTCCTTTCACGAGATTTTTTGTTGTTTTTAATATCCCAGCAATGATCCTTGATAAATCATTAAAAATAAATATAATAAATTAATATATACAAAACGAAAATGTATTAATAAAATTAACAGCCACCTTGAAGATTAAAATTAGTGCTAAGATATAAAGTGAGCTTAACAATGCTGGAACATGATTAGTAAATTATTCTATTAGAGGTTTGATCTGAAAATCTTGGTTTATAGAAATATATAAGTTAAAATATTTCGTTTAAAACAAAATGTATAAATAGGAAGAATTTTATCTTGGGTTTTAGAGCAAGATATATCCTAGGTTTATAGAAAATATATTAAGTGAGATGGTTGTTTGAATGAGAAAGGTGGAGAGATAAAGATCATATAATTAATTATATATAAATTAGATCTAAGGCTGAAATTCCACTTCTCTCACGTGACATACTGAATTTTAATTTTATATATATATACTTCAAATACTAGTGTCATTAAGATACAGTTAAAAAGCAAGTTAATTAAAAAAAATTAGAAACGACTTGTTATTATAAACGCATTTTTTTCCTATCAACTAAAACTTGTTGAAAGTTACAATAATTTATAGTTTAACATCTTGTTAAAAAGTCACACTCAATATTTTATAATATTCTCATTAGTAACAATATAAAAGGTTTGAAATTATATTCCAAAAAATAGAAAATGTATAGAACTGTATCGCATTGGAGTACAAATAGAAGAAGGATAAGACTATTAAAAATGTTAAAACGAATGTATATTCATTGATCATATAAAAAGCACATAATAAGTATATAACAAAAAATCTACATGTAACATGGATTGGGATAGGTCACAGGAAATTAATTAAAATAATTTGAATAGGTATATATATATATATATATATATATATATTTTTTTTAAATACACTTGAATTTAAAGAAGGACAATAATTAGTTATAATATTGTAAGAAAGAAGACAGAA
>OY731407.1:15032410-15099922 GCA_963425845.1 Sphenostylis stenocarpa
GTAGAGTATGATTTGTCATTCCACCTTACTCGGAATCACTTTGGGGAGAGACATTAAATACGACATCTTATATTCTAAACGAGTACCAACTAAAGGAGCTATCAAAACACCTTATGAGCTTTGGATTGAGCGACAACTTAGTCCGAAGCATTTCCATATGTGGGATTGTCCAACTGAGGCAAGACCTTATAAGCCAAATGAAAAGAAATTGGACTCTCGAACAAGTAAGTAGTTATTTTATTAGTTATGCTTGAAAGATCCAGGGGATATAAATTTTATGAACCCACATTAAAGACAATTTTTGAGACTAGGAACTGCTATGTACTTTGAGGATATTGAGTTTGGGGGAAGAATAAGATTAAGAACTTTGTCTTGGAGGAAGAATCGGTAACAATTTCAAAACCGATTCAAATAGTTACTTTTGATAAAGTAAGTTCGGAACCTCCACAAGGCATTGTTGATGAACCCTTACTCAAAATGATTTGGTTGTTCATGAAGAACAAACTCAATATCCTCGAGAACCTCGTGCATCATGAGCTAATAACTTTGCGAGAGATCCACTGTGAGAAAGAAGAAGTGCTATTTCGGATGATTACATGGTATTTCTTTAGGAACATGAGGAAAATAATGATATAATAGAAGATGACCCAGTTAACTTCCAGTCAAGCTATACAAGGTTCTAACTATCAAAAGTGGATTGAAGCAATGAAGGAGAAGTATAAGTCCATGCAAGACAATAAGGTTTGGGAACTTGTCCCATTACCGTAAGGTATGAAACTCATTTGGCTTCAAGATGAATATTGTTGATGATTGTGTGTATCACAAGATTAAAGGGAGACAAGTTTAGTTTCAATCAGTGCCCAAAGAGAAATTTGGAAATTGAGGAAATGCAACAGATTCCCCATGAATCGGCTATCGGGAGTTTGATATATTCTCAAATATGTACGCATCCGGACATAACATACATAGTTGGGGTTCTAGGCGGATATTTAAGCAATCCAGGAATAAATCATTGAAAAGCAACAAAAAGGGTCATAATATATTTAAAGAGAACAAAAAATTATATGCTCACATGCACAGGAGGTCGAGCCAGGTTGGAGATCGCCGGGTTTTCCGACTCGGATTTTGCAGGATGTCAAGAATTTGTAACATGCTATGAGACATCAAATAATGGAATATGGTCGTGAAATTTTGTCACAGTGCTACAAATTGTGAAAGACATTGAAAGACCACTTAAGTTATATTGTGACAATAGATCGCCTATATTGTTAAGGAAAGAATACAAAGTGGATAGATTTCCATAGAACACTTAAGGACAAACTCCATGATAGCATATCCTCTAACTAAAGGACTTCAGCCAAGGTCTTTCATGAGCATGTTGCTCACATGAGTGTTTTACAGTTTGAGGAATTTGTGGTTTAGTGGGAGTTAGTCACTTTCATATATTTTATGTTCTATGTTTAATTTCATATATGTATACATTGATTTTTGGACATATTTGGTTATTTATAGATATGCGGTTTTTTCATTCATTCATTACACTTTGTACATTAAGGATATTATATCGATCTTGATAAGTTAAAGTTTGGACCAGTTGAAAATAGACGTAGTACAGATCACCTTCACGTAATATTTCATGCTACACATTTTTCAGGTTTTAGTTATACATATATAATTTTTTTAGTGAGATAGTGATGATGTGATTTTAGTTATTTTATTAAATGTTTAATAAATTTCGCTATGGGTAACTGACATGTTATGTAACACATTTGATTTGATATTAGTAATAATTTTCTTTTGATTTATAATAATAATAATAATAATAATAATAATAATAATAATAATAATAATAATAATAATAAGACTTACTTATATAAACACATGTACCAAATATTGTAAAAATGTGATTTAAAAAAAAAGAAAAAAAGAAGAAGGTAATAAAAAGTTGTTAGAATTAATTAATAAATTAATTTAATTTTATATAATTAATATAAAATATAATGATTGACCTAAACATAATTTAATAAAATATAAAGATTTATTATAAAAAATTATAATTAAAAAATAAAAATTTATGATAACCAATTGATTAAATATTAATTAATTAATTATAGGATTTTTTTATAAAGAAATAAAAAATAAATTGAGAAAAAATAGATTAAAAAATATATTTTATTTGAATATTTCATCGATGATATTTTTTTTGGAATAATAGATTCTAAGATTTTTAAGATTTTTATTACGTGAAGTAGTATTTATACCATTAACATTTATAGACTAATTATTAGATTTATGATTTTTAAAATAGTATTTTTTTCAAATTAAGTTATAAAATATGTGAATCACTTCACGTGGAAATTAAATATTTGATAACCTGCAAATAAATTCATTGATGGGTATAATATTTTTTAATTAAATGTTATGTATTAATCAATCAACATTATTGACGCGTTGAATGGTAGAAGGAGAAAGAGCAACAGCTGCGCCAATTGAATTCTATATATATATGTATTTTTTCCTTTTCATTAATTGTGCAATGATCAAGGTATGATTTATTGGCCATGAAATTGGTTAAGCTTCATGTTATGATGAAGATGGAAAAATATGCAATTCTTATTGAATTGAATAACTCTAGTACAATTATTAAATATCATGATTTTTTTTTCAAAATCATTATAAAATTAACATAATAAATCATATGTTATAGATATGGAATATGTGTATAATAATTTAATGAAAATACTATCTATGATCAATGAGAGACACATCTATTTAAAATTAATTGTAGGATGAATTTTGTTAATCTCAAAATTTTAAAATTATTTGATTTTAAATTAATGATGATTTTATTTCAATTATCCTAATGTTAAATTATAATTAATATATGAGTTAATTGAAGTTTATTATTATAAAACATTCTATATTACCTAAAGATTGATTAATTATTCTTATAATTAATGAGTATGATAGTAGATAATTTTGTATGTTTCACTAGTTTTATTTATATACTCAATGGTATTAGGTGAATCTAGTTGATGTATATTTTAATTATTATTAATGTTATAATATGATTAACATCATTATATTTGTGTATTATTGTGTCTTCCAAATGAGAGTAATAATATGCATAGATTGTTTATTTGTGTTTGAGTCTATATTTTATGTTTAATTTATGACTTAAAGGATTAATGTTAGACATGTGTTAATTGTAGTATTTGTTCCTATATATTCACTTGTTACATCTGTTCAAGTCTTTAATGGATAAATTTTCTTGACTAGAGTAAACAATCACCTAAATGTGTTGAATCTTGATTTAACTTTTAAAGTTGATTTATCACCGATGCTAGTATTATTAAAGGAAAAACTCATTATAGAGCTTGAGAAAGGTCAAATAGACTTAGCTCGATGTTTATGCGAATGAGTATAACAAATGTCATCTTATTTGAAAAGATTGGAATGATTTTGACATGAACAACTTAAAAATCAAAATCAATATTTGTTCATATAGGTCGAATCGAATTTATAATCTAAATGAAATTGAATCGAAATCAATTTGTTCGAATAGGTCGTTGTGGATGTATGTTTTGAAGACTATCGTGTATTTAATGAGCAAGGTTCATAATAAAATTGTTCAAAAAACTCATTTTGAGTTATGAACAAGTAAAAAACTCAATTTGAGACACATGCATGTTTGGGACTACATTACTAAAAATTCTCATTTTTCATGAGAATATTTACGCAAAGTTTTTGTAAAAATTGCAAGAAATAAGTTTTCTAAAAATTTAAACAACTTTTTGCAAGAAAATTAGCGAGAAAAAAACTAGTTTTCTAGTAGTGCTAGATGCAAGAACAATTAGTGGATATTTCATTGGTTATTCAAAAAAATCAAAGGGGTATATGTTTTATTGTCTTATTCATAGTACAAGAATTGTTGAAACTGAAAATATTCGGTTCATTGAGAATGATGAAACCGAGTGAGAGTGAAGCTTCACAAAATATGAAGATTAAGGAAGTTAGAGTACAAGTTCTTGTAACTAGTACTTCTTTTTCAAGAGTTGTTGTTACACATGTTGTAAAATCACACAACAATAAAGAAGAATAACAAATTAATGATCTCAAGGTTAAAATGAGTCTGGTAGTAGAACAACTACAAGAAATAGTATTAAGAAGATTTCACAGAAAAGGAAAGTCTCTTATTTTGAATGATTATGTGATTTATTTACAAGAGTAAGAAAATGACTTAAGTATTGATAATGATTTAGTTTTATTCTCGAAGCTATTAATGATGATAATTTTGATAAGTGGTTAAATGCTATGAAAGAAGAGTTTAAATCAATAACACAAAATTAAGGATGGCAAAATGGGTCGACCCACTGCTTTGGCCCGCTAAAAGAGGGGCTGGCTGACCGAGTTATAATCATGATGGATCGTAGACCTTGACCACGCCTGCCAAGGGGTTAGCTAGCTGGCGGGCTAACTCTGCCATAATTTAGAAAAAACAAATAATTTTTTTTTAAATATTTTTTTTTAATAAATTTAATAATAAGATTGTTATTTGTTTGTCAATAATTCAATATGTATATATATATATATATATATATATATATATATATTTTAATTTAATAATATAAATCAATACATTGTTTTAAGAAATTATAATTTAGAATAATAATAAAATTTACATAATAATAAATAATAATAAATATATATATATATATATATATATATATATATAAATAACGTTAAAACTTATAAAAATTATATTTTTTATATTGAAAAATTCAAATACCTATATCTTTTTTATTTGATAAAACTTCACATTATTCTTGGTTGAGTAATTCTTACACCTTTAATTCAAGTCATAAGGATAAAAATAATTCGTGCTTAGGAAGAACAAGGAGAACAAGAGAGACAAGGTTGTGTTTCAGTAAGGAGAATATTTTACGGGAGAGTGAAACTTTTTAATTCTCTTTTTAAAAATTTTAACTTTATATATTATCTTTATAATTAATTTTATTACAATAAAAATTTATTTTTTTATTAATTAGGCGGGTCACGGCTGGCTCGCCCGTCTCGCGGGTTGACCTGACGGGTTGGCGAGGCGAGCCAAAGCGGGCTGAGTGGGCTGAAAACACCGAGCTCGCCTCGCCATATTATGGTAGAGTTGGCGGAGCCAGCCACCGGACTCGGTCCGTTTTGCCATCCCTACACAAAATGATATATAGACCTTGTGGTATTACCAAAAGGATGCAAGAGAGTTGGGTGTAAATGTGTATTTAAGACTAAGTGCGACTCTTATGACGATATCGAACTTTATAAAACCCGACTTGTTGCCAAATATTTTACTTAGAATGATGTCATTGACTATAACGAAACATTTTACTTTGTTTCTAAAAAATATTTTTTAGAATTATCATGATATTAATAACTCATTATGATCTTGAGTTGCATCAAAATGATGTTAAAACTATTTCTAAATGGGGATTTAGAGGAGGGTGTTTATATGGACTAATTGGTGAGTTCATTGAAGAAGTAAAGGAACACATGATGTATAAACTTAAGAAATCAATATATGGACTTAAACAAGCCTCTCCATAATAATATCTTAAGTTCAATTATACTATTTTATCCTTTGGATTTAACTGAAAATACTTGTTCATCAATGTATATATCTAAAGGTCAGGTGAGAACAAGTTTATATTTCCCATTTTGTATGTTAATGATATCTTGCTTGTGACTAATAATCTTGGTATATTAAATGAGACTAAAAAGTTTCTCTCTAACAACTTTGAATTGAAAGATACTGAGTAATGCATATTATGTGATATGAATAGAAATATCCTGTTATAGATCACGAGATCGATATGTTTGTCCTTGAAAACATATATTAATAAAGTTTTAAAAATATTTAAAATGGATAAATGTTCAGGATCTCTCATTCCAATATATAAATGAGACAAATTTAGTCTTATGCAATGTTCAAAGAATGATTTAGAATAAATACATATGAAAAATATAACATCTCAAAAAAAAAATGAAAGATAAGGTTAACTTATCTTAAAGGATAAGACTTATCCAAGTCATAAATGCATTTAATGATGTAAATAAATAATAATATGGCTATAAATGGAAGGGGGAGGGGTTACGTAGGAGGAAAGAAAAATTGAAGGAGAAGAAAGGGAAAGAGAGGAGAGAGAAGGAAAGAAAGAAAGAATAAAGGGAGAGAGGGAGAGAGAGAGAAAAAAAGAAAGAAATGAGAAGGAAGAGAAAGATAAGTCACTTCGCAAAATTTTGGTACATCATCTGCAGTTCTTAAGATAGGGGAAGAAAATATTTATCAATATTTTTCTTTATTTTTACTTATGGTTGTGGAGTGAGGTGTCCCTAACCTCATTTTATTTATTCTTTATATTTTATTTATCTCCGATTACTGAACTGGTCCTGCCTTATGTTTGTTTATTTTATCTCCAATTACACACTGATCTTATTTATTTATGTTCGATTATGTACTGATCTTATTTGTTTATTTTATTTATCTTCGATCTTGCACTGGTCCTATTTTAATTATCTCCGAGTTATGTACTTGATCCTGTTTGTTATTTTATTTTATCTCTAGTGATGCATTGATCCTATTTATTAATTTATATTTATATTATTTAATTATTAATAATATCTATTTATGAAGATTTGATGATATTGTAGATAGAGGTTGGACCTTAGGGATTGAAATGAGTAAATATCACTCGAGAGAATGATTAAAATTAGACTCATTTATCTTGACTAGTCACTACAAATTTAATTTAAATCTTCATAAATGGAATAAATGAAATAAGTTGAGCAAGTTGAAAAATATATTTTATATATCATTGTAAGATGGTACTATTTTAAATGATAATTGTTCTCACTTCCTTATTGTTATTTCTTGTGCATGTTACAACTAAAATATCAACATAAATAGATGGAAGCATCAAAATGGAAGACACATATCATTTAACCACTTTGTTAGAAGAAAATTTTTGTCAATTGTAATAATTGTTTCTGATATAAAGATAATATAAACTTGTAAAGTTCACATATTTGTACATATAAATATATAAACATTTATCTCATATCTTACTTTGTGCATGTTTTATTTAAATACCAACTTAAGTAGATGAATGCGCCAAATGTTCCAAATCCTTTTCCTGCAAGCATCACTTGCCTTCTTTCCAGGAACTACTTGAAACACGAACGTTATTGACAACTCGAGTTACTTTTAAAAGGACAAAATTATCAATATTAACCTTTGCATCTGATATGGGAAATTCCATTATGTTAGACGGACCGAGTAGTAGTTACCTTTTGTATGTCTCCTATCATTTACTAAAACCCCTTAGTTTGTTTCTACCAGCAATGTAAATATTTGTAAAATTGTAGTAAGAATAGAAGGAATAAAAAATAAATAAAATTCCTTCTTCTTTTGTATATCTTAATATATATATATATATATATATATATATATATATATATAGTAATGTAAATTACTTTTACATATATGTAATATTTTTATTTGACCTCTCTACTCTTATATAAATAATAATAATAAAAAAAATGTCACAAAAAATATCCCTTATATATTTATTATTGCGAGTTTCATATATGTTCAAACATGTACGAGGTCAAATAATAGCTTTGGAGTTGGTATGATTGATAGATACTAGAGTAACCACCTTGAGGTGATTGAATATACAAATTCAAATTTTGTTGGTTGTATGTATACAAAAAAGTCTACATTTAATTATGTGTATCTTTTAACCTAGGATAAGCGATTTCATGGAAAAGTGCAACATAGTCTGCCATTACTACATCCACCATGGAAAATAAATTTGTAAGACGTTTTGAGGCCACAATTTAGGCTAAGTGGTTGCAATTTTTTATTTTATGACTTAGAGTAGTTAACAATATTATCAAATCGCTGAAAATTTATTGTGATAATTCTATAATAGTCTTCTTTTCTAAGAACAATAAGTATTCTAAAAGTGTTAAATATATAAAATTAAAATACTTTGTCGTTAAAGAATAAGTTCAGAAGCGTAAAGTGTTAATAAAACATATTAACATTGATCTTATGATTGTTGACCCTTTAACAAAAGGGTTATCGCACCAAATTGTTTGTTGGCCAGGCGAGGAATATGAATATTATGTTTGCTAGTGATTGTTAAATGCTAAAGTTATTATTAATATTTATGTGACACTCTACGTTTTTTAATGTATATGTTTTTGAAATTTATATTTTCTTCTTTATGTATATACATGCAAATTATAATGAAGAAAATAAATTATATTATTATTACTAAAAATGACATTATATTTGAACCTATTATGAATTTCTCATTCGAAAGTTGAGAAAAAAGATATATATATATATATATATATATATATATATGAATAATGATGGAATCAATTTATGTAAGATTTTTTAATGTATATTATGATTTAATTATTAAATCAAGAAATGTTATAAGTCAAGTGAGAGAATATTATAATTAATTAGTAAATTAATTTAATTATATAACTCATGAAATATAATAATAATTTATTTAATAAAATATAATTACCCATTGATTTTTATAGGAAGTTATAATAAAATGAAATGAAAATATAAGTGTAATCAATTTGATGGTTAATAAAAAGAATTTAAGATTATATCTTTGACCATAAGATTTTTTTGTCATAATTAATTATAAAAAATGTAAGAGAAAAAAACTAAAAAAAGATATTGAAGGACGAATTATAATTGTATCTTTCATGATAAGATTAGTATTTTCTAATTATAATTTATATAAAAATTATAAATTCTAAGATTTTGTATGATGTATAATATTTCTTGAATTATAAATGCATGAAAAATACCATTAACATAAGTCACTAGCATTGCTTACCAAGTATTGTGGAACTTGTATATATGAACCAAAGTCAGATGGTCCTAGTCAAATGACCCTACTCTTTATTCTATTTATATTAAGGATATTGCCGGACCAATTTTATTTTCTATTTTCACGTTGCTATTCTAGTAACTGGTTCGGTAATGAACTAAGTTTAAACAGGTATTTTGAAATATTTGTTTTTAAAATAAATTAGACAAAAGTAAGAATATACTTATTTATTAAAAGCTAATTTTTAAAATAACATAAATAAAGTGAGAATAATTAACACTAGTGCGAGAATAGGGCTTTTACGTCACCCAATTATCGTCGCATGCACGTATATTCGACGTAAATAAAACACGGTGACAATTTTGTAAATATGGGACAAAAAATTTACGTCGCACACCCCAATATGCGACGTAAAAAGTCATCTTTTACGTCGCACCTGGGAGGCGCGACGTAAAGATGGCCTTTACGTCGCGCTCCCAGGTGCGACGTAAAAGATGACTTTTTACGTCGCTTGCTGCATTGCGCGACGTAAAAGTCTATTTTATTTCCTCCCGACTCACTTCCTCGTCTCGCGCAACCAGGGTTTTTGAGAACGATGACGAGAACGACGACAACAGTACCTCTCGCACACCATTTGCGAGCGGTTTTACGGTGAAAAGCATCTACATTGCTCGTGTCATTTGACGAACTTCATCTTTCTCCCCGATTGGATTCGAGTTTGAAATCGGTTTTCGTCTACACTCGAGGTTAGTGTTCATTGTCATTGCTATATGTTTACATTGAATCACGTGATTGTTTTTGGGGATCTCAATCACGTTATAGTATGAATGTCTCCACTGGATTGTTATTGGAATGTAGTTATTTGTTTATTTGTTTGAGTGCATTCGGTTTACACACTCCATTGTTGTTGGAACGTGCTTTGTTGTTTGTATATTAATTTTTTTTACATTTAATTTTTAAATCTTTAGGAGTGACGAAACTTTATAACATAATATGAATCGAAGTTGGATGAATGCACGTCGTATTAGTGAAGAGTATGAAAAGGGAGTTAAGGAATTTACGAAATTTGCTAGTGAAAATGGAAAAGCTATGAAAGGGACATATTATTGTCCATGTGTTCGTTGTTTGAATCAAATTCGTCATAAACTTGAGGATATACGTGATCACTTGTTTGTTTATGGTATTATTAAGAGTTATACAATATGGACATGGCATGGAGAAATATTAGACATCCCAACTGTGTCAACTACGAGACAATTTTGATGAAGGGATGGATGATAATCTAGAGGATATGATACGTGATATTGGTGAAGAACATTTTATGAAAGCACATCTATATGATTCTTTGAAATCTGATTTTGCGCAACAATTGTACATAGGATGTAGTTTTACAAGATTATCGGCAACTTTAAAATTGTTTACTTTAAAAGCAAGAAATGGATGGATCGATAAAAGTTTCACCGAATTATTGGAGTTGTTGAAGGAGATGCTTCTCGAAGATAATACATTACCTATTCGTAACTATGAGGCAAAGAAGATATTATGTCCAATGGGTTTAGAGTACAAGAAAATACATGCATGTCCTAATGATTGTATATTGTACAGAAATGATTTTGCTAAATTAAAGATGTGTCCGACATGTGGTTTGTCGAGGTTCAAAACCAAAGTTGAGGAAAGTAGTGGTGAGGAAGAACTAGATGGTCCCCCTGCTAAGGTGTTATGGTATTTGCCAATTATACCTAGGTTTAAAAGATTATTTGCCATAAAAGAAGATGCAAGAAACTTGACATGGCATGCAAATGGTAGAAAATGTGACAATCTTCTTCGACATCCAGTGATTCTCCACAATGGAAAAGGATTGATGAAACCTTTCCAGAATTTGGTGCGAGCCAAGAAACTTGAGAATTGGATTAGCTACGAGATGGGATGAATCCTTATGGAAATTTAAGTAGTAAACATAGTTCATGGCCGATTATGTTGATCATTTACAATTTGCCTCCTTGGTTATGCATGAAGAGAAAATATATGATGTTATCTATGATGATTTCGAGGACCTCGACAACCAGGAAATGACATAGATGTATATCTTAGTCCTTTAATTGATGATTTGAAGATGTTGTGGGAAACAGGAGTGGATGTATTTGATTCATATCACGAAGTGAATTTCGGGTTGCGTGCAATGTTATTTTGTACTATAAATGATTTTTCAAGCATATGGTAATTTGAGCTGGTTATAGTGTGAAAGGTCATTTAGCGTGTCCTATATGTCAAGAAGACACAAGTTATATCCAATTGAAACATGGACAAAAAGCTGCGTACAATAGGCATAGAAAGTTTCTAGTTGCTAACCATCCATATCGTAAAATGAAGAAAGCATTTAATGGATGTCGGGAGAATGCGATTGCATCGAGTACCACGCAATGGTGAACAAGTATATGAGCAAGTGAAAAATATTAATATTGTGTTTGGAAAGACCCAAAAGAAATCCAATGAGAAAAACATTTGGAAGAAGCAATCTGTATTCTTCAATCTTCCTTATTGGTGTAAGTTGGAAGTTAGACCTTTGTATAGATGTGATGCATGTTGAAAAAAATGTTTGTGATAGTGTAATTGGGACATTGCTTAACATAAAAGGAAAGACAAAAGATGGAATAAAAGCAAGACAAGATTTGGCGGACATGGGTATACGTTCGAATTACATCCACAATCAATTGGAAAACGCACTTACTTACCTCCAAACTTGTCATACTCTATCAAAGAAAGAAAAGAGAAGCTTTTGTGAGTGTTTACGTGAGGTCAAAGTGCCACAAGGATACTCCTCAAATGTTAAGAGTCTTGTGTCTATGCAAGAGTTGAAATTAGTTGGTTTAAAGTCTCATGATTGTCATGTGTTGATGCAACAACTTTTACCAGGTGGCTATTCGAAACATCTTACCAACTTACGTTAGAATTGCTATTACTCGGTTATGTTTGTTTTTCAACGCCATTTGTAAAAAGGTAATTGATCCAAAAAAGTTAGATGAATTAGAAAATGAAGCAATTCTAATAGTGTGCCAGTTAGAAATGTATTTTCCCCCTTCATTTTTTGATATCATGGTGCATTTGATAGTCCATTTGGTAAGGGAAATTCGATTATGTGGTCCAATTTTTCTTAGATGGATGTATCTCGTTGAGAGATACATGAAGATCTTAAAAGGATATGTGAAGAATCGAGTACAGGCCGAAGCTTCTATTGTGGAAAGGTACATTGCGAAGAAGCCATTGAGTTTTGTCAAGGATACATGTCAAAATCGGAACCAATAGGTATTCCTAAGATGAGACATAATGGAAGATGTGAAGGTAAGGGTACTCGAAATTTGAAGATTAAAAATGTTAGTCGGAAAGAAGTTGACCAAGCACATTTATACATATTGAACAACACCGATGAAGTAATCCCTTACATATCACAACACATAACCGAAATAAAGGCAACACATCCACGAATGAATGAAAAATGGGTATTGAATGAACATAACAAAAGTTTCCTTTCTTGGTTTAAAAAAGGGTATATGTTGAGATTAATGCTTCGAAACACTTTTGAGACTTGCTCGTGGGCCTAATAGTGATGTCATTACATTTGGTGGGTATGACATTAATAACTATTGTTTCTACTCAAAAATAGAAGATGATAAAGGTAGAGTACAAAATAGTGGGGTCACAATTCAAGTCTGAATCTATGCATTTTTCTAGTTCTAAAGACAAAAATCCTATCACAACTTCTATGAGTTATTTTGGGGTCATACAAGAGATATGGGAAATTGATTATGTTACTTTTAGGGTGCCTGTCTTCAAGTGTAAATGGGTTGAAGGGAATACGGGTGTGCGAACGGATGACCTAGGATTTACTTTGGTTGATTTGAGTAAAGTTGGGTATAAGGATGAACCTTTTATTTTGGCATATCAAGCGAGACAAATATTTTATGTCAAGGATCCATGTAATGAGAGATGGTCAATTGTCCTAGAAGGAAGAAGCATGCACGGAATTCATGAAGATGAGTCTCTAGATATACATGAAACACCTTCATTTTCAAGTAGACCATTTGATGACATAGTTGACAATGAAGTTGATGACATACATGCAATTCGAAGTGATCATGATGAAGGGATATGGGAAAACATACCAACATAATAGGTGTTTATCTTCACATTTTCTAGTTCTTTTTATTCAAACTTATAAAGTATGTTGACTTCATATTGTTTTGTTTTTCGGGATATGTCGGATTCCACAGTTTGGTACTCGGTAGTGGTAGTGGCAGTGGCGAGAGCGGAAGTGGTGATAAAGGTAGATCTGTCACTCGGTTAAAGGGGTTGACAAGCAAGGAGGGTAGCTAGAGAGAAAACTCAAGTTGAAGTTGATCCACGTTACGGTAAGGCATCCGGCCCAAATCTTTGCTAAGTTTAAGAGCTATTTGGGACTACTAGCTCGACACCATGTTCCGATTACTACTCCATCTTGGGATGATGTTGAGGAAACCGAGAAGAACCTCATGTGGCGGGATGTTCGGGTATTTCTATATTTGTTGAATACTTTATATATCATTATTAATTGAATTTAACATTTATTGGTCATTTCACGACAAAATTTTGATGTTCCTAACACCGAGGTGATGAGGAAGAAGATTTTATCCTCCATTGCCATTAGATGGAGGGACTTTAAGACTTTCTTGACACGGGAGTATGTATTTGGAAAGTTTCGAGATGAATCTCCCTGTCTAAAGTATCAAATTAGTGAGGAGGATTGGTTACGCGTTTTGTGCCGACCGAATGGACCCCTCTTGGCAGGATAAAAGACAAGCCGCCCAACAACGTCGGAGGTTGAATGATGCACCCCATGTATTGTCACGAGGAGGGTATGCATTATTGGAGCAACGTCTCATGAAATCCGAGAGAAGAGTCGCGAGGAGTTGATTCTATCGACCTTGCATCTCCACCCCTCACTATCGGATGTGGAAGGCGGCCGAACAAAATCCGATGGACAAATGACTTCGAGTCCGCACGAATCATTGCTCGGAAAATCGTAAGTTATAATGTCAATTTGAATTGATTCTAATTTGAAAGTTAGTGTATGAATTAATTATTGTTAATGTGTTGTAGGATGATTTAGTTGAGCGAGCACCGACCAAGGATCATTTATTCCTCATGGTCGACAAGATATATTGGCGGCCGACCATAGGAAAACCAGATTACTCGGGACGTGTGCGTGGTGCTCGGTGGAACACAGGGCCTTCGTGATTACTTTGGTCCAACATCACGAAGGACCACTGCTGACTCTTGCGGCCGGGAGGCCTTGCATAAAATGGAGATGCGGTTTGAAGAAAAGTTAAATCAAATAAGGCAATCCTTGCGAGCAAGAGTTTGATGAGAAAATTGAATCTCTCGCCCGCTCTCAGCAACGAGACTCAAGGAACACCTCAAACAATTGAACATGATATTGTTCGAGTCGGCACTTAAAGGGAGTTGTGCTGCTACTTACTCGTTGATCCTTCGGAGAATATACTCGGATCGATGCATCACACCGAGTGTGAGTTATATGTTGAAGATGACCCCCACGTCTAGTGGGTCGTTGGTCGAGTTTTTGAGGGTGGCTTAACCATCCATGGTGTCCCTCTACAGACGCGATCTGGATACGAGTAGTAGTTGATGAAGTTAATGATGCTAATGCTCCAGTGCCTTTTCCTAATGAAGAGATTCAATTAGTGGGACAGGCAAGCGGGACATTCTTGGCTTGGCCAAGACGTTTGGTTATGCCACTATCGGCACGAGACCAAGGTAATATATATATATATATATATATATATATATATATATATATACATATTGTCTATTTACTTCTTTTCTAGTATTATAATTATATAAATGTTTAATTAATTGTTATCATTTGTTTAGGAGGACTTGCGTCGTGCTAAGCATAAAAAGCAACCTATTATTGATGAGGATCTCGACGAATGTGATGATGATCCCATCTACTATGTTGTTAAGCTAGTATTACCACGGTTGAGGAAGAGACCGTGTCGGATACAATGGGATGTTAGAGTGTTTGGAATTGACAATTCCAGTGTTCCATTGTACATTTCCTTGCTCGATGCTTTAGAAATTGCTTCGGGGAAATTGCATGTTAAACATTTCCATCATACAATTGTGGGCAATGTAAGTCATTTTCATTTATGTTTCTAAGATTATAATAATTATATTCAACTTATAATTAATTGTTTTAGGTACCTTGACAATTTGAGTGTGGAACAAGAAAAATCCGAAGTATACTGGTTTATTGAGCCTCAATCCATCCAAAAATGCGGAAATACAAAGGTTGGAATCCAACAATATATGCAAACATGGATGAATGACTCAAGAAGACATATATATTTGGCTCCATACATTGAAGGGTTAGTATTTTAATTTGTATTTTAATTTATATTTTTGTAACTAATTTTTATGTCATACAATGTAGGTCCCATTGGCGAGTTAATTGTAATCATACCCGGGATTACACTCGTGGTGTGGTTTTGTTCATTACATCTGAAACCGAGTCAAGAAATGAAAAGTTTATTACAAGGGTAACTTTATCTTTTATTCATTAATTATGTTTTTAAATTGTGAATACATATTGAATAATATATGACTTTTTTCACTTAGAACTAATGTTCTAAGTGGAAAACCTAGAACAAAGACATTATCGAGTTCATTTATCCTAAGGTTAGAAACTTATTTATATAACTGAATACCATAATTATTGTTTATATTTCAATTTTGAAAATAATATTATGTTTTTTTCATCATTTCAGTGTAATAAGTAAACTCGACTCGTTTGAATGTGGTTACTTATGTAATGTATTGGATGAGAGCCATAGTTTGTGCGAGTTTAATTGATTCTTGGACTGGAGGTAATTACTTTTAACATTAGTTAAGTTTATTTAACTTTATTCATGTTGCATGCTTACAAGAATCAAATTCATGTTTCGGGTATTTCAAGATCCATCTCCATTACTGTAATCCGAGATTACGTAAATTAGAGAACAATGGGCAAAATTTTTTGTTCAACAATTCTAGTACATTATTTTTTAAGTTCTTGTTCATATTATATTGTGTGTATTATGTAGTTTAATTTAGTTTGTATAGGTAGCTTAGTTTGTATAGGTAGCTTAGTTTGTAATAGATTTTTTAGTTTGTATGTTTGTATTATATTGTTTTATTATGTAGTTTGAATTATATAATATTATATTTTTAATTTACTAGCTAAAGAAAACGCTCTCGAATCTGTCTGGTTGTAATTTTTGCGGGTTTTAGTTGTAAAACGAAGTAAATAAACCCAATTTAAAAAAACAGTAAATTTACGTCAGTATATACTATATGCGACGTAAATTTACGTCGTATATACTATATGCGACGTAAATTTTCCGGTTTTTTTTTTAAATTGAAAAGGTTTTACGTCCTGTTTATTGTATATGTCACGCTAAAATTACGTCAGTATCTTCATAATCGACGTAAATCTACGTCGGGTAAAAGGATCCGACGTAAATTTACGTCTCCCACTTTTACGCTCGGACTTAAATACGACGTAAAAAGCTCTAAATACCTCGACGTAAAAGCCCTTTTTGTACTAGTGTAAAAAAGGTGAAAAGTAAGTGATATAATTGCTGACTAAATCATATATTTTAAAAAATGAAAATAGTAGAAGAAACAGTAGTGAAAATAAAGAAAGAAAACGATTGGCAACTATCTTCTAAACGGATACGACATTTATTTGCCAGCCTGCCATCTGTTTCACCATTTTGCCCTGCAGGTCAACATGAACTTTCATGTCTTACTTAATAAAACATAAATAAAAAAAACTTCTACACGAGTGCACGGGTTAATTTGAACCAATCAATGTACCTTTTTTAAATAAAAATTTAAATGTTTTTCATTAAACTATAAACAGCAGTTAATCACGAACTATAATTATAATTGTTCCTGAGATACAAATGTTTGGCCTCGTGTAAGTTTGTCGGTTTTCTATTTTATTAGAAGAATACAGTTTTCTGCTATTGATGATTAGGTTTGATTATTCAAATATTTCATTCACCGTCATATTCATTGCGCATTAATAGACTAAAGATTTTTTTTCTAAAAGTCTGTATTATATAAATATATGCAAATAAATATTTATTATTAATTACCTAAATTTTATTTTAAATGAAATAATTATAAATCTTATAATAAATTACACTTTATTAATATATAATATATTAGTACAAAACATACATGATCGATAATATCTTATATATTTTCCATTTTACTGAATGGAAATAAAGTCCTATATATATCATGAGTATATGTCAGTGGATATTCACAAATTTTAAAATTTTAAAATTTTAGCTGGTATTATGGCCGAAGAGTACGCCTGGTATTTTTAGTGAACATATATTCATACTTAAATTATAGTAAGTTAATTTATATATAATTAAATATATTTAATTAAATTTAAGTTGCAAGCACCCTAGAGCATGGACCCTGCTATGATTAAACTGATTTATTACACGTAAACCAAATTAGAGTCACAAATATAATCTCTACATGAATTCTTACCGTCCATATATTTAGAATAAATGTATTAACTTTTTGTTAAACTAAAAGTTTATCCATAAATTCATAAATAGTACATAAATTCTTTCAGATCTTCCTGTGTCTACAACACTTAGTATATTTTATTATATTTAAATACAGATTTGTTGTTCAAATCTCATAAATTTTTCGATCCTTGAGACTGTTCCCGGCTTGTGATGTCATTATGCATAGCAAAGTTTATCATAAGCACGTGGCTTTTCTAAAATGTATATCCAATGTTAATATATGAAAACAAAATTAATACAGAAGAAAAATAATATCTAAATGTGCTAGAAACACACTATATTTTTCTTTGATATATTATCGTAAATAATAATATGTATTGTCGATTATCAAATCTTAATTCATTATGATTCATATATGAAGTTACAAGACGAAATAAAATAGCAGAATGCTTCAGAATATATTGTCATTATCAAAACCATATTTATCGTTATCCCATCCTAATTTTTGAAAACTATAGTTAATAATCTCTTGAGAGGTTTCTATGTGTGCATGCATGCAATATAATAAATTTTTCTACGTCAGAGAGTGTTTGAGATAAAAAAAAAAAAGTAAGTCATTAGAGTCTTTTACGTGATTATGTTATATATATATATATATATATATATATATATATATATATATATATATATATATATTTTGTTGGTGTTTGAAAAGTCAAAAAAGGTGACAAGTGGTTGGATAACAAGTGGTTCGAGACAAGAAAAATTGAAAAACCTTAAATGCACAAGAACCATTCATTTTACTATAAAATGTTCTTTCACTTCACTCATTTTTATCATCTCATTCCAAAGCAATCATTACAAGAGTTAGCCACAAGAAGCAGAAAGAAAATAATCTAGCTTCACGGGTGTAATTGGGTTGAGGGTTGAGTGTTTTGAGAGTGCTTTGTAAACACTTGTGTATTTTCTTTTCTCCCGATAAAATATCTGCATGTAGTCCGGAGACGTAGACAATTTTGGCCGAAATCCGTTATCAATTGGTGTGTCCAATTATTTCGTCTTTATTTCATTTTTATTTCACTTTCATAGATCCGACTACATGGAAAAGTTACGTGTATTTTTCCTAACAACTCGGTATCGAGTTGGTTGTTAACTCTGCATTTTTTGTGGTGACACTATTCATATGAATAGTGAATTTACTATTCTATGAATAGTAAAAATTTTGTCGGTGCTACAAAATTATCTACGGACGTGTTCGAAACACGGTAGTTTACGTAAATTGTCGAAACGATCCGGAAAAGTCGGATCCAGGAGTTGGAGTGATGGTTGCGGATGAAGGAAAGGTGAAAATCGAGAAGTTTGATGGTGCGGACTTTGGGTTCTGGAAGATGCGGATCGAGGATTACCGTATCGGAAGGATATGTTCGAACCACTCACGGGAAAGAAACCAGAGGGTATGAAAGAGGAGGAATGGACTCTTCTCGACGAAAAGGCCCTTGGAGCCATTCGACTGACGTTATCTCGTAATGTTGCTTTTAACATTGCAAAAGAAAAGACGACAAGCAGTCTTATGGATACTCTTTCCAGGTATGTACGAGAAACCATCGGCCTCAAACAAAGTTCATTTGATGAGGCGGTTGTTCAATCTACGGATGTCCGAAGGCGCTTCAACGGCGCGACATATCAATGAACTCAATACTGTTACAACTCGGTTGAGTTCAGCTTGGGATCGAGTTCGATGATGAAGTACGAGCTTTGATACTTTTGTCTTCTCTACCGGAAAGTTGGAATGCTATCACGTCACGGTGTGAGTAGCTCATCGGGAAGCAATAAGTTAAAATTTGATGATATTCGTAATTTGGTTCTCGAGTGAAGAGATCCGGCGGAGGGAGTTGGGTGAATCATCAACCTCTTCGTATTGCATACGAGTCAAGAGGAAGAAGTTCAACCAAAGAAAGCGGACGCGGAAAATCAAAGGGCAAACAATCCAAGTCCGGAAATCATCGTAGTTCCCAAAACTCGAAGCAAATCGAGTGTTGGAATTGTGGGAAGACCAGGCATTACAAAAATCGGTGCAAGAATGCACGAAAGAATCAAGAAGCGAAGGACGAGGCAAACATTGCCTCTGCGTCGAGGAAAGATGATGTGTTGATATGCTCTTTAGAAAGCAAGGAGGAGTCTTGGGTGTTAGACTCGGAGCATCTTTCCATGCTACCTCACAAAAGCAACTCTTCGAGAATTATGTTCCCGAAATCTTGGTAAAGTTTACCTTGGTAATGAGCAATTGTGTGAGATTGTAGGTAAAGGTACAAGTAAAGATTAAGTTGAACGAGTCCGTATGGGAATTGAAAAATGTCGGACATATTCCCGACCGACAAAGAACTTAATCTCGGTGAGTCGGTTAGCCGATAAAGGTTACACAACAATCTTTCACGGTGATGATTGGAAGATCTCAAAGGGTGCGATGACAATTGCTCGAGGCAAAAAGAGTGGTACTCTTTACAAGACTGCAGGAGCATGTCATTTGATTACGAGTTGCAACAAATGAAAATCCCAATCTATGGCACCAAAGACTTGGGCATATGAGTGAGAAAGGGATGAAGATCATGCACTCAAAAGGAAAACTACCGGGTCTTCGATCGGTAGAAATTGACATGTGTGAAGACCGCATACTTGGAAAGCGAAGAGAGTTAGCTTTCGGACAAATAGAAGAATTCCAAAGAAAGAGAGACTTGAGCTTGTCCACTCGATGTTTGGGGTCCAACGACCGTCCCATCCGTTGGTGGGAAGCAATACTTCGTGACGTTTATCGATGATCACTCCGAGAAGGTATGGGTTTACTTTCCGAAACACAAGTCGAAGTATTTGAAGCTTTCAAGATTTGGAAAGCTATGGTAGAAAATGAAACGAGGATTGAAGATTAAGAAGCTCGGATCCAACAATGGTGGTGAATATGTAGACACCCGATTCAAGAAGTTTTGCTATGAGCACGGAATCGGAATGGAGAGGACCGTGCTCGGTACGCCTCAACACAATGGTGTAGTTGAGCGTATGAACCGAACGTTGATCGAAAGAGCCATAAGCTTGCGTGTACAGTCGAGCTTACCAAAACAGTTCAGGGCGGAAGCGGTTAACACAACAGACTTACTTGATCAACCAAGTCCATCGGTATCATTGGAGCACGAAATACCGGAAGAGGCATGGAGCAGAAAAGAGGTAAAACTCTCACATCTTAGAGTTTTCATTTGTGTAAAGCATATGTCCATATCAGTGATCAAGGTAGAAACAAACTTGATCCAAAATCAAAGAAGTGCACCTTCATTAGTTATGGTGAAGATGAGTATGGCTATCGCATATGGGATGATGAAAACAAAAAGATGATCCGCAGTAGAGATGTATTCTTCAATGAAAGAGTGTTGTACAAGGACATGCATAAAACATGTATTAGCAATTCAGAATCGAGTGGGTTAGTTTTTGCGGAAGTGGAAGATGTCCTAGAAAATCCTATAGTGAGGAGTCCTCAGAGGAATCAATTGAAGAAGGTGATGTGCAACCGGAACCTCTTACTCCAACTCCTGTATTGAGAAGGTCCTTTAGACCTCATGTGCCAAACAGGAGATACATGGACTACATGTTGTCGATCGATGGAGGGGAACCCGAAGATTATATAGAAGCTTGTCAAACCACAGATGCTAGCAAGTGGGAGTTTGCCATGAAAGAAGAGATGAAGTCTACGATCTCCAATCAGACATGGGAACTAGTCAAGTTACCCATGGGGAAGAAAGCACTTCACTAACAAATGGGTGTATCGGGTGAAGGAAGACCAAGATGGTTCCAAGAGATACAAAACCCAACTAGTTTTCAAAGGATTTCAGCAGAAAGAAGGAGTTGACTACACCTGAAATCTTTGCTCCAGTCGTAAAACTCAATACTATCGGAACAGTGTTAAGTATTGTGGCTAGTGAAGAGCTCTACCTAGAGCAATTAGATGTGAAGATTGCATTTCTCCATGGAGACTTAGATGAGGAGATCTACATGCACCAACCTGAAGGATTTTCAGAAGGAAAAAAGGATATGGTGTGCAAATTGAAGAAAAGCTTGTACGGTCTGAAACAAGCTCCAAGACAGTGGTATAGGAAGTTTGAAAGTTTCATGCACAAGGAAGGTTTCCAGAAGTGCAATGCTGATCACTGTTGTTTCTTCAAGAGGTATAAGTCCAGTTATATCATATTGCTACTTTATGTTGATGACATGTTAGTAGCGAGGTTCAAATATGAGGGATATCGAAATTTAAAGATGCGAGTTGTTAAAGGAATTTAACATGAAGGACTTAGGACCAACAAAGAAGATTCTTGGAATGCAAATCACGAGAGATAAGCAAAAAGGAGTTTTGCAGTTATCTCAAGAGGAGTACATCAACCGTGTTTTGCAAAGATTTAACATGGACAAGGTCAAACCAGTCAATACACCTTTGGCCAGTCATTTTCGTCTATCCAAGGATCAGTCTCCTCAAACAAAGGAAGAAGAAGAAATTATGGCTAAGGTTCTGTATGCTTCAGCCATTGGAAGTTTGATGTACGCAATGGTGCTGTACAAGGCCGGACATTGGCCATGCAGTGGGAGTTGTGAGCAGGTTTATGGCAAATCCAGGGAAAGACTCACTGGGAAGCCGTCAAGTGGATTCTAAGATATCTACGAGGAACAAAAAAAATGTTTGTGTTTTGGAAAAGGAAATCTAAGATTACAGGGCTACGTAGATGCGAGACTTTGGAGGTGAAGTTGATCATCGAAGAAGCACCACCGGTTATGTTTTCACGGTTGGTACTATAACTGTTAGTTGGATGTCGCGAATACAAAAAATTGTTGCTTTATCCACTACGGAGGTCGAGTATGTAGCAGTGACGAAGCTAGTAAAGAATTGATATGGCTTCAAAGATCGTTAGTAGAGTTGGGATTCACTCAAGAAGGGAGTGTTTTGCATAGTGATAGTCGAGTGCAATACATCCGGCAAAGAATTAAACATTTCACTCGAGAATCAAGCACATTGATATTCGTTATCATTTCATCAGATCTCTACTTAAGGATGAGGTGTTAACATTGAAGAAGATTGTAGGAAGCAAGAACCCAACATATATGCTAAAGAAGGTGGTGACCATTGACAAACCGAAGTTGTGCTCAACTTCAGTTGGCTTACAAGAGTAGCGAGACCGGAGAAGACTACTCGCATTAATCAAGGTGTGAGGACAGATTGAAATCAGTCCTCAAGTGGGAGATTGTTGGTGTTTGAAAAGTCAAAAAAGGTGACAAGTGGTTGGTTAGCAAGTGGTTGGTTGGCAAGTGGTTGGAGACAAGAAAAATTGGAAAGTCTTAAATGCACAAGAACCATTCCTTTTCGCTATAAAATGCTCTTTCACTTCACTCATTTCTATCATTCAATTCCAAAGCAACCATTACAAGAGTTAGCCGCAAGAAGCAGAAAGAAAATAATCTAGCTTCTGGTGTAATTGGGTTGAGGGTTGAGTGTTTTGAGAGTGTTTTGTAAACACCTGTGTATTTTCTTTTTTCCGATAAAATATCTCGCGGTAGTCCGGAGACGTAAGCAATTTTGGTCGAACTCAGTTATTAATTGTGTGTCCAATTATTTCGTTTTTATTTCATTTTCATATATATGACTATATGAAAAAGTTACGTGTATTTTTCTTAATATATATATATATATATATATATATATATATAATAATAATAATAATTTTTCTATGTCGACCTGTTAATTTACACAAGTGGAGGAGACTTAAGTACTGACAACTATTTTGTAGTAATTAAGGTAACTATTACAAAAAAAGGAAATAATTCCTATATAAGAAAAAAAAAGATACAACTGAAATAATTTTAAAACAATAACACTTCAAAAGACTATATATTTTTTTGTTAATTTTTAATATTGAAGAGATTAAATAGGAAAAAAGAATTATAAATTAAAAATCAATTTGGTGATAAGTAAACATTAACTTATTATGATGATGATTATCAGGTTCAGGTTCTGATCTTCCCTCTATCTCTACTTAATTAATCTACTTTAATACACTGTTTAAACTCAACAGTTTTACACCAACTTAGCCAAAAAAATCTTTCTTCAATTCAACGTGACCATTGAAACTCTGCAAGTCAACATGCTATTTATGTTTAAAAGAGGGTGAGAAAAAAAAAGCGGATAAACCAATAGCAGCAATACAACTTGATTGATTACACATGAGCATGCATTTCTGATTTAAAAATTAATATTGGACTATTTGTAACCTGGTTATTATATTTCTACGTTTTTTATTTTATTTTTTCATTTCTAATCATTTTGATCTCTCTATATTTTATATTTTATTGCGCTTATTAATTTCAGTGTGGGAAAATTGTTCTTTTCATTTTGAAATAGAAATTTGAATCCGACCATGTGGTCAACCTCTATCCAAGAACAAAGACAAAATTTGAAGGGGGGTATGAAGGACTTAAAGTCTAACAAATCTCCTTTTTAGTCCCTGGTATTCTCAAGTAGGACTAATTCCTGAAAAATATGACAATTTATTTAGGGAATTGATTTCTGTAAATAGTTTATTTTTTTTACATCAAAATTAAATTAAATCCCTGACCTCAGTAATATACATGGGATGTTTTACTCGCCTTGTCTCTTTGGACTGAAGCCATGAGTGATGGTTGTCATTCATATGTTCCAGTAAATTGGAGAAAGAAATTTACCAATCAACCCCTAATTTACGTGATTGCATTAAATCAGTAAAATACAACGCACGTTACTATAAATTATTAAATGAACGATAGTCAATGCTTGACTGTTGACAACTTTCGAAAAAGTCAATGTTATTATTTTCTAAATAATCAATTTATCCTTGCCATATGGACCTTGGCAACATAGTGGAAGATAACATATATGATCTTTAAACTTTAACATGTTAAAAACTTTATGCATAATTATAATCGTCGATAACAAATCTTATAAATTAATTATTAAAATATAAATTAGCAATCATATGAAAAATAATATTTTTTAATATCTTATATAATCTTAAATACTACATTAACTTGTATTATGTTACCATTTATTATTCATTTAGTAATTTGAGTAATGAAGTGTTTTTTATAGATGAATCTTTGACTTATGTTCAATGATATTTTATCAAGAGAGTTTTTGCTTATCATAATTTATATATTAACTTACACAGTTTGAAAACTTATTTAATTTTATTAATAGTTCAATAGATAATAACAAAAGTAAATATAAGAATGATTGATTATTTTATGGACAATATTAACTTCTTTTTTTCTCTTTTAGAAAATAACAATGGGAATCCGAAATAAATAAGTTAAAGTAAATTATAATAAAATACCTCCTTATAAATGACTCTTAGAAAAAAACATGCATTATGAATAAATCTCTTTGAATGATTTTTTGTTTGTATGTAATATGTTCTTAAAAATTAAATATATAATTATAAATTTAAATTTTGGCTTGCATATTCAAATGTATATAATTAATTTAATCACGAATAGCTTGAAAACTAGACTAATAAAATTTTCCTGTTGCCTTTTTATTTTTCTCATTAATATTGTTTTTTAGTTTGCACTGTAGACATTCATTATTATGAACACATAAAAATATTTTACACTTATCTTAAATTTTGATGTAATCTTTTTTATATATTTTTAGCACCTTTATTTATTTCTGTTTAGGGGTATTTATGTTATTTCATAAACTTTTTAGTTATCTATTTTAAATAATTAGGCAATCATTTCACATTCTAATTTTGTTTTTTCTCTTCTTAGACTTATATTTTTCCTATCGTATCTATCCTTTTTCATAAATTAAGCAAAATGTAGATATGTACCAAATAAAACCTGTCATTATTAGTCTAAAATAAATGATAAATATCATAAGAATTTGGTGGAAGTTACACTTGTAACAAAAATTAATGTCAAACAGTTGAAAAAATATCTTCTAAAAAATTTAGTAACTTTATCAAAGTTTTATTATAAAAAATAAAGAAATGTTATAATTTTAATCTGAAATGGCGGTATTAAGTGGACCCTTAGGTACAGAAGAATACGCATATTTGCCTCAAAGCCACAAAAAGTCAAATAAGGTAATTAACTGATTTAGAAGTACGTTGTATCTACAATACTGTATGACCGTATTAAAATGTACCTAAATCCACGTTTGATTAAACGTTCGGCGTTCAGACACATGGCTTAGTTAATTTTATTTTTTGAATGTTAAGTTCATTGATTTTATTTTATTATGATAAGATACAAAGAAAGACAGAGAAACGTAGAAGAAGGGTGTGTGAGGGAATTATTGATGAGGAAAAGTAAGAGAAGTGAAGGAGAGAGTTTTTACGGGTGTTAGGGTTTAGTTAGATGTCGAAGGGTGGAGAGTTATGAAAATTAATACCAAGTTAAGTGAGCGTTGAGTGACGTGAAGTCTTTCATTAACTCCTCTCATCTGCCCCGTTCAGACCCTCGGGTCCCTTCGCCTTTAAAACCTCACCACCCCTACCATCACTTACTATCATCCACCCTTCTTCTCTTTCTTTCTCAACCAAATACCATTTCTCTTTCTCAAACTTCAACTCAACATGCCTCCAACCTTGCCGGATTTCTCCAACTCGGTCAAGCTCAAGTATGTCAAACTTGGCTACCAATACCTCGTCAACCACATTCTCACCCTCACTCTCATTCCTATCATGATTGCCATCTTCATTGAGGTTCTACGCTTAGGCCCCGACGAGATCCTCTCCCTTTGGAACTCCCTCCACTTCGATCTCGTCCAAATCCTCTGCTCAGCCTTCCTCATAATCTTCATAGCCACTGTCTACTTCATGTCAAAGCCTCGCACCATATACCTCGTTGACTACGCATGCTTTAAACCACCCGTAACATGCCGTGTACCTTTTGCTACCTTCATGGAACACTCGAGACTCATCTTAAAGAACAACCCCAAGAGCGTTGAGTTCCAAATGAGGATTCTAGAACGTTCTGGTCTTGGAGAAGAGACGTGTCTCCCTCCCGCCATTCACTACATCCCTCCCAAACCCACCATGGAGGAAGCTCGAGGAGAGGCTCAGCTTGTCATCTTCTCAGCCATGGACGCTTTGTTCAGCAAAACTGGCCTCAAGCCTAAGGACATAGACATCCTCATAGTTAATTGCAGCCTCTTTTCTCCCACTCCTTCTTTGTCTGCTATGGTGATCAACAAGTACAAGCTCAGGAGCAACATCAAGAGCTTCAACCTCTCTGGCATGGGTTGTAGTGCTGGCTTAATATCCATTGACTTGGCACGCGACCTTCTCCAAGTCCACCCCAATTCAAACGCTGTCGTTGTGAGCACGGAGATCATAACTCCTAACTACTACCAAGGCAACGAACGAGCCATGCTTCTCCCAAATTGCTTGTTCCGAATGGGGGGTGCTGCTATTTTGTTGTCAAACCGTAGGTCTGAACGCAAGAGAGCCAAGTACAGGTTGGTACATGTTGTTCGCACACACAAAGGTGGTGATGACAAAGCCTACCGTTGTGTGTTTGAAGAGGAGGACAAAGAAGGGAAAGTGGGGATTTCACTTCAGAAGGATCTCATGGCTATTGCAGGAGAGGCTCTCAAGTCTAACATCACCACCATGGGTCCTCTTGTGCTTCCAGCTTCCGAGCAGTTACTCTTCCTTCTAACTCTAATTGGGAGGAAAATCTTCAACCCCAAGTGGAAGCCTTATATTCCTGACTTCAAACAAGCCTTTGAGCACTTCTGTATCCATGCTGGTGGGCGTGCTGTGATTGATGAGTTGCAGAAGAATCTTCAACTCTCAACTGAACATGTCGAGGCCTCTAGAATGACCCTGCACAGGTTTGGGAACACTTCCTCTTCTTCTCTGTGGTATGAGCTGAGCTACATTGAGTCAAAAGGAAGGATGAAGAAAGGAGATAGGGTGTGGCAGATAGCGTTTGGGAGTGGGTTTAAATGCAACAGTGCTGTGTGGAAGTGCAACAGAAGCATTAAGATACCGGTTGACGGGCCTTGGGCTGATTGCATTGATCGTTATCCAGTGCACATTCCTGAGATTGTTAAGCTCTAGGAGGAGAATTGAATTACAGAAGAAAAAAAAAGAAGAAAAAGAAATTGGTTATCACTTTGGTTTCAGTAATGAAATAGATGAGTCTCATACCCTTATCTGCTGTAGCCGTACCACATATCTCATTTGTCAGTCATATTGCTCATTTCACCATATCATATCCCACTTTTTATATACATATTTGTTTTCTTTTCTTTTCTGTTTATTTTCCAAACAATTACATGGGCCTCTTGTGAATTTGCACAGACATCGCCAACGGGGGTTTATATATGTGTTCATTCATAATTATGTGCAACATGTAAGGAAAACACAGTTTCAATTTGAAGTTTGTATTTGCTTCACTACTATTGGAAAGCTTGTAATTAGGACTTGAAATGTAAGAAGTGCTTTGCTTTGCTTTGTTGTTGTCAGCGAGATTCAAATAAGTTTCATTAGCATGAGCAAAATGTATTTAGCAATAAGATTGTCAGGTTGTGTGAGGAATGTTACATTTAAGAAACCATAATAATTGGCTCCGATTGTGCGCTAAAATAATGGCGCCATGCTATTGATTAGTACCACCTACCATTAACAATCATAAAGTTTCATTCAAATATACGCACTTGGCAGGTTCTCCTTTTTCATCCGATGTGGTTGTTTCAATTGCTCTGGCCTTTGGTAGTGTGCGTGCATTAAATTGATGGTTTTCACTCACTGGCTTTTGTCACTGTTGGCAACGGGAGTTGTTGACAGGGTCCATGATCGGTTATTGGGGGATGGTGGGTATGAACAACTGTTTAATTTTAGCTTTTTGGTCTCTACAAAGGTAAACTTGGGGAAAATCACATGAAACATTTGCTTACGAGTTTAACTGAAACAAAGTATTGGAACTCCAGTAGTGGCACAGCACATCGGATTTCAATTAGGGGTAATAACATAAATCCTCAGAAGAATGACAAATACTGAAAGCATTTGAATATTTGATTTCTTTTAGCTTGACACTCTAACTGAACCAGCAGCAACAGAATCTCAGCTGCTACTGACACTTCAACCTCTTCATCACCCAAAAGGGTCCTCTATATTAATTCTTAATTAGCTGGAGATTGACAGAACTTCATTTAACAGATGTAGTATAACTTTGTGAGTATGGCGTATTTTCGGTCAGTTTCAAGTTTTCAACATTGCAACCTTCTTTAAGATATATTATAATAGACAGCTACCACTATAATTGTCAAGGAATTTTATGTTTGAGAAAATTTTATGCTAATTTTCTCTAAGCAGCAAACAACGATGGGTAACTAAAGTAAAGTAAAAGATTGTATATTTGCACGTAAATGCACCAGAATGGTTTATCTTTTTGCTTTTATTCAGCAGGCATCTGTTTGACTGTTATGGTGGCTATTTTATTTTATCTTTGTGGGGGGAAGAAGGTAAGTGTGATGGAGAATAGAAACGTACTTGTGTACAAAGATGGTGAAAAGGTGAAGTTGACAATCCATCCACCAAAGTTTTCAAGACTTATAAAAGATGGCAACAGGCTATTAAGTCGGCTAACAGAAATAGAAGAAAGCCAAAACAAACATGATCGAAATTAATACAGCTTTGTTACTTCAAGAATGTGCTTCAGAGGGGTAACACCATTCATCACCAACCTTGCCTTTGCTTTTTTTTTTTCTTGCTCATACATACATTTTATTATTAATTTCAATATTTATAAAATTATCCTAAAACTTTTAAATTACATACTAAACAAGAAGCCTGTGATGACTTGATACACATCTCTTTGTCCATGCACAAATAAACCTTAAAAGGAACTATGGGATTTGTTCATCATGCCCATTAATGCCGTTATGGTGGGTTAGACTTTTTTTTTTTTTGTCCTTTTACGGAATAAATGACATAAAATGATAAATTACCAAATTATTCAAGCATGTTATGGAACAGCTGTGTATAGATTCAGCTACCAGGCATGATATTGATTGCCCCTGCCAAATTTGTATAACTCCATCTCAATTTGATTCATCCAGAAAGTACAATCAACACCAAAATATTATGCCACATCTTAATTTCTTTTATCCTCTTTCTCTTTTTCTCATACTCGATAATCATGACTCCGGTTAAATGACAATTCTTTACTAAAGAGTACTTATTAGACTTGGTGAAAACTAATAAACAATTTAGAAGTATACCCTTATTTGGTTTGGAGAATAAAAAAATGTAATATTATTTATTATGATATAATTAATTATATAAGTATATATTAATAAAATATTAAGATCTAAAGTATTCGTTCTTTTTATCCTTTTTTATAATATTTATTAATATTTTCTATATTTATCATCTTTTATTTATATTTGTTTAACACATTTTTGTAATCTACATGAAATAACCAACCATGTATGGGGGAATTAAGCATAGAAATGTCAATCCAACTAGACATTGAATAGCACAGCTAGGATGAGAACAACAGCGTCTTCGTAATGTTTTGACTCTTCAAGTTGTGAGCACAAGCTGTCAAATTATTGAAGTTGTGCACACATAACACAAATTAGATCGCTTTCTTAATTTATAGGTTCACCCTCGTTGGAAATTTATTCACAGAACTGTTAAATAAATGTTTATCTTAAGAATTATACAAAATTCGCTAAGTCATTTAAGAACCTTAAGAGTTCAAAAAAGGGTTTTGTATGGAAATTTCTAAGAAAGTGAGTATCCAATCACTATTTCTACACTAAAATATTACAGAATTTATATCTTAAAACACATCTATATATAACAAAATTACTTTTATGATATAAATAAAAAAACAAAATAAAAATCAGTTTTCAATGTCAAGGATCATTGGGTACATAACATAAAACAAAAAGAAGAAAAAAACCCAAATTTTCATTTATTAATAACCCAAATTAGATATTCCATTAAAATTTGTTAGCGGAGAAGGAAAAATAGAAAAGTAGATGACATAAAACTTATCTTGTCTCTTGTGTATTTTATATCACAATAAATTTTTATTTATAGAATTTATTTACAACGAGACTTATTTACAAACAATTAACAAACATAACTACTTGAATTAGTTACAACACTCTCCTCTAATTCAAGTACATGAATCAACCACACTCAATTCAACTTTCAATCTTCTAAATATATCTCTTTTCAACGGCTTGGTAAGTATATCGCCACTTGAATTTCGATAGAAACAATGAAGTAGATGTAACCTTCCATTATTCACTTGTTCACGTAAAAAATGAAATCTAGTTTCAATGTGCTTACTCTTACCATGAGATATAAAATTATTAGCTAGATTAATGGCTGATTTATTGTCCACGAACAACTTAATTGGTCTTTCTATTTCCACTTGTCAATTCTATGAGAATTGAGTCCGATCATGCGACTTGGCATCTTCGCATATGCACCAAGCAATATATTCGACCTCAAAACTAGACAATGCTACAAGCTGATTGCTTCTTTGAGCACCAAGAGATTGGCGCTTCCAAAAACATGAAAATGTATCTGTTGGTGCTCCTTCTATATAGGCTATCTCCACACCAATCATAATACGAATAGTCAAACAATTCACCTTGCAACCGACCCTCTTTTGGAAATAAAATTCCATGACTCAGCATGTGCCATCGATGTACCTCGACACCCTTTTTACAACAAGAAAGTGTGTCTTCCTTGGATTATTCATGTATCTGCTAATCAATCCAACGGCAAATGAGATATCGAGCCTGCTATTGCAAAGATATCTCGGTGAGCCCACCTTCTGTTTGTACAAGTTGTTGTCCACTTCCTCTTTTTCATCATTGCATTCATCAAACTTCAAACTTATCTCTGCTGGAGTAGTTGCGATTTACTTTCCTCCATATTGAATTTTTTCAAAATTTCAGAGTGGCATATTTGTGTTGATGCAATATCATTCCTCTGTTGTTTTAAACAAATTCCATTCCTAGAAAATATCTTAATCTTCCAAGGTCTGTCATTTTAAATTCGGCCATCAAGGTTTTCTTAAAAACTTCTATCTACTGTATCTTGCTCCATGTGATCAATAGATCATCCACATATATGCACATTATCAATAAACCAACTCCATTCGATGCTTTACATACACACCATGTTCAGCCAGAGCATTTCGGAAGTGATGTTTCGCATAAACGAATCAATCACTGCATTCCAGGCTCACAGGAGTCTGCTTCAAACCATATAAGGCTTTTCTCGGTTTGTAAACCTTGTATGGGCTGTCTTGAACCTCAAATCCTAGTGGTTGTGTAACATACACATCTTCTTCTAGTGGCCCATTTAAAAACGCGAGACTTCACATCTAGTTGAAACAAGGGTCACCCTCTTCCATTTGCCAAAGCCACGACCAATCTTATGGTTTCAATCCTAGCAACTGGAGCAAACACCTCTAAGTAATCCAATCCTTGTTTACGTAAGAAATCCCTTGCAACCAATCGGCCATCGTTTAGAAATAGATCCATCGGGATTTTGCTTAATCTTGAAAACCCATTTGACATCAATTAATATTTTGTCACGGGGTAATTCGATTAAAAACAAGGCTCCATTCTACTCGATTGCTTCTAACTCTTCTATCATGGCGGCTCTCCATAATTCTTGATTCAATACTTACGCATAATCAATGGGCTCGACTTACGCTAATAGCGCAAAATGCACAAGATCCCCTCATACATTACGGCACTTTATCTGGAAATAGTTCAAAATCAAGCAAAGATCGTGGTATATTTCCTTATGCGAGTTGCCTCTGCGGTTGTTGTATAGGAGCGTGTTCTTCGGACGAGTGCCTCTTCACTACTTTGTTTATCACTATGTTCATCTTCAAGCATTATCCAGAATATTTCGATCTTTTAGATTGCTACAATTTGATGTCCAGTCCCATGTTTCAACTTCATTCACTACCACATCCCTGTTGATACATATTTCTCTTGTAATAGGATTATATAACCTATATGCCCTCGTAGAGTGATAACCTAACAAGAATCATACACTCACTTTTGTCTTGTAGCTTTCTTCTTTTTGCAAGCTGGAACATGTTTGAAACATAGTGAACCAAATATCTTGAGATGATTCATGACTTGTTTTCTTCCATACCGAGACTTCTTACGGCACTTTCTCCTTCAACTTCTTTGTAGGACACTTGTTTAACACATAAACAACAGTGGAAAGCGCTTCTCCCCAAAATGAATGTAGCAATTTCTTCGTTTCAGCATGCTTCGAACCATATTAAGCACAATTATGTTCCTCCTTTACGCCAAACCCTTGTGTTGTGGAGTATATGGAGCTGTGACTCATGTGCTTATGCCATTCTCTGCACAAAAATCTCGAAAAACTTGAGAAGTATATTCTCCTCCTCCATCGATCCACGAGAATCTTGATAGCCTTCTCACTATATTTTTCAACGGCGACCTTGAATCTTTTAAAAATTACAAAAATATCGAGACTTGGCTTTAATCAAATACACCACATCATCTGCTATACTCATCTATAAAAGACACAAAGTACTTGTTTTGTCCTAAAGAGGAGACTTCAAAAGGTCCACACACATCGAGAATACACTTACATGCAACAATTCGAGTAGCCCTCATATGCATGTGAGGCTGGAAAACATTTCTTGGTTTTTTTCAAACAAGCATTCTTCACACATTTTATCCAGACAAAGATATGTTAGGTAATCCAATCACCATTTTCTTGTCGGCTAGTTGTTTTAAACTTTGAAAATTTAAATGACCAAACTACGATGGTATAAAAAAAAGGCCAAAAAACAAATATAACAACTTGACAAAGAGTAATAATGCAGCGGAAATTCAATCCCCCTTCTTGCGAGAATCGGCGAGGAGCACCAAACAAATAGAATCCAAAGCACAAAGAGACACCAACAATTTTAACGTGGAAAACCCCTCAATGCAAGGGTAAAAACCACGAGTCGTCCAGACCAAAGAAAAATCCACTATGATCAATAATGGGGTACACAAGAGTCTCCAATAATAATACCGAAAGGTATTTTCGATAAGCGAGAATTAACTAAGCACAAATGCTTACAAAAGAGAAACAAAGAAGATGAAAAATCTCCAAAACAGGGCTGCTGGTGCGGGACCAATTTCTCCCAATCTAGACCTTCGATTGACGATCCGAACGGTCAGAATGAAGAACCATATGTCTGGAACCTACTATCCAAAAATCAGCTCGATCCAACGGTGAACGACTTCACAGCGACGAAAACACCAGTGCAGATTTAGGGTTATGCGGAGATGACTTTCTCTCTTTCTTTTCTACTCACTTAGACTTTTTGTCTTTTTTCAAATGACTTCTCTTGTCCTCTACTAATCGACCCATCTCATTTTACCCAAATGAGACATAATGGACCACACTATTTGGGCCTATTCTCCACATAGGAAGGGAGCCCAATAACCCGACAAATCTCCCCTCACGACTATGTGGAGATATCAGCCAAGCCGTGATCTCACAACAAACTTCAAACTTTCCTCTTGGCAATGCCTTGGTCATCATATCAGCACCATTATCATCCGTATGAACTTTAGCTAGTTCCACCAACTTAGCATCCAAAACATCACGTATCCAATGATACCTCACATCAATATGTTTGGATTTAGAATGAAAAGTTGGATTCTTACCAAGATGAATAGTACTTTGGCTTGTCACAATACAACAAGTATTTATCTTGCACAAAACCAAGCTCCTGCAAGAATTTCTTCACCCATAACAACTCTTTGCATGCTTCGAGTAAGTGCAATGAATTCTGCCTCGGTAGTAGACAACGCCACACACTTTTGCAACTTTGATTGCCAAGCCAAAGCTCCCCTGCAAGCCGAATCAAATAGCACTGAAGTGGACTTTTACGGAATCAATGTCTCCGACCATATCCGAATCCGAGTAACCCACCAAAGTAGGTTTATCACCTCCAAAACAAAGTCTCAAACCTCTAGTACCACGAAGATACCTCAAAATCCATTTCACAGCATTCCAATGCTCTCTACCTGGATTTGGCGAAATCCGCTAACCGTACTAACGGCGTGTGCAATATCGAGGCCTTGTACATACCATTGCATACATCAAACTACCCACCGCGAAGCATAAGGAACTTTTCTCATAGCTATCTTCTCAACTTCATTTGAAGGACTTTGTTTAACACTCGACTTAAAATGAGTAGCAAGAGGAGTACTTACAACCTTAGCATTCTCCATTTGGAATCTTTGCAACACCTTCGAATGTAGTGCTCCTGTGATAGCCAAAGTTTCTTCTCTTTTCTATCACGAGTGATACTTATACCAAGAATCTTCTTAGCGAGCTCCCATGTCTTTCATGGCAAATGACTTGCCCAGTTGCTTCTTCAACTTGTCAATTTTGGAAACATCTTTTCCAACAATAAGCATGTCATCAACATATAACAACGAGGATAATGAAATCATTCTCGGAAAATTTCCGACAAAAACACAATGGTCGAAGTAGTCTTCTTGTAGCCTTGCTCACACATAACGAGACTCAAACTTCTTATACCACTTGCCTTGGAGCTTGCTTCAAACCATATAGGCTTTTTCGTAGCCTACACACATAGTCTTCCTTGCCTTCAACAAGAAAACCATCCAGGTTGCTTCATGTAAATCTCTTCCTCCAAATCACCATGAAGGAAGAGTCGTCTTCACATCCATCCGCTCAACTTCCAAATCAAGAGTAGCAGCTAAACTTAACACAGTTCGGATAGATGTCATCCTCACCACGAGGTGAGAAAATCTCATTGAAGTCGACACCCTTTCTTTGTCTAAAGCCTTTCACCACTAATCCGGCTTTATATCTGGTAGATGTAGAATTGCTCTCTTGCTTCACCACGAAGATCCACCTGTTCTCTAAGGCTCTCTTACCCTTAGGCAACTTCACCAAGTCATAAGTGTGATTATCATGCAGCGATTTCATCTCATCCTGCATTGCATCCAACCACTTTTGCTTTTCTTCACTTTCAACTGACCTCCTCATAACATTCAGGTTCTCCTTCATCGATCAACATCACATACTCATTGGTAGAGTACTTCTTAGAAGGTTGTCTTGGCTCTGTCGGATCTTCTAGGTTGAGTTTCGGTAGCTTCGGGTATATCACCAAGACTCTCATCATGTGATACATCATGTTCCTCTTCATCAACATTATCAATAGGAACATCCAAGCTATCTTCAACTCGTTGATTATCGGTATCACCATGTTGTTCATCATCATGAGCATCAATATCCAAATCATTAATAGACAACCGAATTGGATCAACATCATCCACATTACCATTTCCTTTAGGTGTAGACTTCTTCTCCTTATCAATATCTTCAATGGTTTGATCTTCCATGAATTGCACATCACGACTTCTAACAACTTTCTTTTCAACTGAGGTCATACAACTTGTAGCCAAATTCATCCGACCAAAACCAATAAAGATGCATTGCCTTGTCTTCATATCCAACTTGGATCTTTCATCCTTCGAACATGAACAAATGCTTTACAACCAGAAGACACGTAAATGATCATAAGTAACATTCTTGCCAAACCAAATCTTGTCCGGCACCTCGAGTTCAAAGCAACTGCAGGACTTAGATTAATAACATGCACTTGCTTGTAAACAATGCCTCACCCTGGAAATGCTTAGGCAATTTTGCTTCAGAAAGCATACACCTAACTCTTTCAATCAATGTCCTGTTCATCCTCTCCGCTAAACCATTCGGCTGAGGAGTTTTAGGAGGAGTCTTCTCATGTGCAATACCATATTGTCTACAATAAGCATCAAATGGTCCACAATACTCACCACCATTGTCGGTACGAATGCGTTTCGACTTCTTGCTGATCGCCTCTCAACCAAAACATGGAATTCTTTAAACTTGTCCAACACTTGGTCCTTTCTCGTAGTACATAAACCCAAAGCTTCCTGGAACAATCATCGATAAAGGTAACAAAGTAAAGTGCACCACTAAAAGACTTTACCTTCAATGGGCCACAAACATCGGAATGCACCAATTCAAGCAACTCGACTTCCTGGAGGGAGGATGCTTCTTGAAGGATACTCCGGTTTGTTTACCGACCATGCAATGAGAACATTTCTCCAAATCTACATTCTTCAATCTCGAGAGAACATCCTTTTTAAATAAGCGAGTTAAGCCCCTTTTCAGCGATGTGCCCAAGCCTTACGTGCCACAAAGATGACTCCATATACACGGAATTCACACTATCTTTAGCAACCAAAGCTTTTGTCGAGTAAAGCTTAGAGTTTTTCTCCCCTTTAGCCACAATCAAGTTACCTTTGGTGAGCTTCCACTTTCCAGAACCAAAATGGTTATAATATCCACCATCATCAAGTACACGCACGAGAGATCAAGTTAAAGCGAACATCCGGAGCATGTTTAACTCCTCTAAGCAACAAGCTGCATCCCCATGTTGGTTTGCAAGTGAACATCACCAACACCAACAACTTTAGACACCCCATCATTACCCATCTTCAATACTCCAAAATCACCAGGTGTATAAGATGTGAAGAACTCCTTCCTGGATGTAACATGCGGTGTAGCACCACTATCAATTATCCACATGCTCTCATCGAGATACAAGACTAATAGTGTCATAATCACGAAGACAAACAAGGTCACCACATGTAGTAGTAGTAACACGATCACCATCATCATTATCTTTTTCTCTTTGCTTACCCTTTTTGTCTTTGCTCTCTTTCTTCCACAAAAACGAGTTTTTCTTTATATGTCTGTTTTGTGACAATAGTGACACTCCACATTCTTGTACCGAGACTTGGACTTGCTCCCGCTTTTATCTCTACCACTTGTTTTGTTCTTTCTTTTGGTTTCTCCCCTATTCTCCGTAATAAGCACTTCGAATGAGATGAAGTACCCTGTGTCTTCCTTCTCATCTCCTCATTAAGAGCACCACTCTTTGCCATTTGCAAAGAAATATCACCATTAGGGGTAGCACTTATCATGGAAACCCGAAATGTCTCCCACGAATCCGGTAAAGAGTTTAATAGGAATAAGCCCAATAGATCATCATCAAATTTTATACCCACTCCAGCTAATTGATCATAGCGTCCTTGAAATTCACTCAAGTGATTTGAAACATGAGTTCCTTCCTTGTACTTCAACTCCACAAAATTTTTCAGCAAGTACAATTTATTAGTCCCCGACTTAGAAGCATACAAGGACTCAAGCTTATCCCATAGGCTTCTCGCATGTGTCTCATTAGCAACAAAATTATAAACATTATCATCGACAAACGCACTGATAAATCCACATACTGTTGATGTTCAAAATCCCATTCTTCATCCGACTTGGATTACGGCTTATTGGAAGCAAAAACGAGGAAGATGCAAATTTTTCACAAATAACAAATCCTTCATCTTGCCTTTCCATAAGTGATAATTTTCTCCATTCAACGGAATCAATTTTGTATGTGCCTCCATCATTCACGCAAATTAAACGAGTCCACTTAACCTGAGAGCTACGATACCACTACGATGGTATAAAAAAAAGGCCAAAAACAAATATAACAACTTGACAAAGAGTAATAATGCAGCGGAAATTCAATCCCCTTCTTGCGAGAATCGGCGAGGAGCACCAAACAAATAGAATCCAAAGCACAAAGAGACACCAACAATTTTAACGTGGAAAACCCCTCAATGCAAGGGTAAAAACCACGAGTCGTCCGGACCAAAGAAAAATCCACTATGATCAATAATGGGGTACACAAGAGTCTCCAATAATAATACCAAAAGGTATTTTCAATAAGCGAGAATTAACTAAGCACAAATGCTTACAAAAGAGAAACAAAGAAGATGAAAAATCTCCAAAACAGGGCTGCTGGTGCGGGACCAATTTCTCCCAATCTAGACCTTCGATTGACGATCCGAACGGTCAGAATGAAGAACCATATGTCTGGAACCTACTATCCAAAAATCAGCTCGATCCAACGGTGAACGACTTCACAGCGACGAAAACACCAGTGCAGATTTAGGGTTATGCGGAGATGACTTTCTCTCTTTCTTTTCTCTCACTGAGACTTTTTGTCTTTTTTCAAATGACTCTCTTGTCCTCTACTAATCGACCCATCTCATTTTACCCAAATGAGACATAATGGACCACACTATTTGGGCCTATTCTCCACATAGGAAGGGAGCCCAATAACCCAACACAAACCTCATATGCCAAATCTAATCTTATTTGTTTGAGATAGTGGTTGTAAAACACTGCTTTTCCATTTGTTGCAGTCTTGTTTGGAATGTTCTATTCTTTGACAAAGGAGACTTCAACAACAATCCTTGTCTTGAGTCATAAACTTTCAGCAACTCATCCTTCATTGTAACCGAGAAGCCTTTCTCAACCAATTGCCCTACACTCAACAAATTACACTTCATGCCAAGAACATATAACACATTTTCAATGATTGCTACCTTGTCTCCATCTCTTTTAATGATAATCTCACCTACACTGCTTGTTGTTATGGAGCTATTATCAGCCAGTTTCACTTTGCTTTGTTTACTTGGTATCAAGGTTGGTAAGTCAATCCTTGTGCCCGAGTCATGTGATTGGAGCAACCAGGTGTCCAAGAACCAATTTTCCGACAAAATATCATCCTGTGTTGTGACCATGAGCACCACTGGTTCATCATCGGTCTCATCTTGAGCCACTTAAGCATCATTTTCCGAATCTTTCTTCTTCTTTCCTTTTCCATACCAACAATCTGCTGCATAATACCCCCATTTCTCATAATTATAACATTGAATTTTCTTCCTATCTTGATTCCACTTCCCACTTCTACCTCCTATGCTATTCCTACCGGAGAATTCCGATTTCTCATCATGTTTGGATTGTTCTTGATTAAAAGAACTCCTTTCTTTGTCAAATTTACTACTTTGCTTTCCTTTCTTCCATCTTCCACGTGATGAACTAACTTTCTTGGAGACTTCCGCTTTTAAGGCTTGCTCTTCGACAGTTTTGTCGAGCATTCTTTGACATCAACTTTAAATCATGGGCCTCCAGTGATCCCTGGAGTTCTTCTATCTTCAACTTGTCAATATCCTTTGACTCCTCTATTGCTACTACAATATAGTCAAATTTTGAGGATAATGTCTACAAAATCTTCTCCACCATATTTTGTTCTGTCACCACCTCTCCACAGGCTCTCATGGAATTTACCAACAAATGAAGCCTGTTGAAATAGTCTGCCACAGATTCTTGATCAAGCATGGATAATAGCCCGTACTTGTCTTCCGAGATACTCGCAACTTTACTTTCTTGATCTTGTCATCACCTCCATATGCCCTTTGTAGAATATTCCAAGCCTCCTTTGCTTTGTCCGGGCTTTGGAAATCTTCTCAAAGTTGATAAGATCCACACACCGATGTAAAAGACAGCGTGTCTTGAAGTCCTTTTTCTTTCGTCTGCTGCATCTGCCTTTTCTCCGAGTGCCTTCTTTCACAGTATCAAGAAATTCTTGATAGCCCAAAATGACTTCCATTCTTATCACCCAATGATCATAATTTTTTTCCATCCAGAATTGGCGATTAGACATGAAATTTCCCCCTCCATTGAAAGTCATCTTGTCCCAAATCTTACTCGCTCTAGATACTACTTGTTAGCGAGAGAAGGAAAAATAGAAAAATATATAACATAAAACTTCTCTATCTCTTGTGTATTTTATATTAAAGTAACTTTTTATTTATAGAGTCTATTTACAACAGACTTAACTACAAACAGACTAACAAACATAACTACTTGCATTAGTTACAACAAAATTCACTTACCACAATAAAAAAAAATTAGCTAAACATCAAGAAAATACAAACAAAAAAATATAAAAAGAGAAAGCATAAAGGAAAACCCCCACGTACATCTTTTTAACATACATGAGTGAATGAAAGATAATTCAATTCCTTGTTTTTACTTCACAATAAAAAAAGAGAGTATAAAAGCATATGAAAAATTGATTAAATTCAACATTTATTTTTCTTGTCTAATGTCCTAAAATTTATTTATTTATTAAGTAAAATGAATTTAAATCAACTAACTAGTGACTTTAATCTCCTAAAAATAATATATAAATTAAATTATCAAAGATATTATCACAGTTAAAAAAAAAATTCTTGTTTCCGAGTAAAAGTGGGGGAAAAGTATTTAATCCCTTAAGTTTTACCCATTTTTAAAAAATAGATTTTTATAAATCTTTTTTTAAGTGATTCTTAAAAAAAATACTTTTTTTTTTAAATAGATATAATAAATTTTAGTTCTGTTTCAATTGATCCTTAAAGTAGACTGTTTTTATAAATAGATTATTAAACTTCATTGTGTTCTAATTGATCCTTAAAACTTATCCATTTTATAGATTTTTTCTATGTTGTTATATATATATATATATATATATATATATATATATATATATATATATATATATATTATTTTTTTATAATTCAGTTATTCATATATTGAAATACAAAAGAAATTGACCAAAATTTTTTATTAAGTATTTTTAATTTTAAGTTTGATTATGTTTTAATGTTTAACAAAACTAAAGAATGAATAAAATATAAAATAAATAAATGAATGATTGAAATTTCTTTTTGGTTATTAATATATAAGGATTAATTACAATATTTTCCTAATTTATTTTTTAGTTTTTACACTATTCATCTTGGCACATTCTATATAATCAAATCACCTACGATTTGAATGAATTTCTTGAAGAGCCACTCGAGGCGATCGCTCGTAAGCAGCCACACAAACTGTTCCAATAATCACCAATATTCTATATACTGGTCTTTAACAGGAAAATATGTAAATCTAATGAAGGAAACGATGTTGATAAGACATGAAAAAGAAACATGACAAAAACTTGGGTCTCCTATCAATTTGATTCATCCAAAAATTGCCCACTCTATAGAGATTTACCATATAAACGTGGATATAGAGGAATTATGGATTGTAAAAAATTCCTTCTTAAATTTTTCACATTAAAATTTTATATTAATTAAAGATAAATATTTTTATAATAATATTATTGGTAACATATAATTACGGAATATTATTATTTCTTTGTCATGTAATAGTCTATTTATCTTATGCCGAAATGCCTAATCATATGATTAGAAAATAAAAACTTTTAATATAAAAAAGTAATCACCAAGATATCATCAAAATAAAAATGTTCTCAAAATATCAAAATTTGTTCAAATAAACTCTTAAACTAAATATTTTATTATTAATTTTTCCCAACAAAACTTTCCTATAAAATTAATTTTCTCCGCAACAAAGATTTCTGACTTGCTTGTCTTCAAACTTTTGAGCTCTCAACTTAGTCAATTTATCAATTCATCAAACATCCAGGTTTTGAGCACCCGAGTTCCTTCCATCTTCATCTCAATCAGTATCTTACAATTCTCGAATAACACAAGTAGGTAGTAACTTCGTGAAAATATCAACAACTTGACATCAATTTGTCACAGCTCCACATTCTCTTCCTTCACATGTTCTCGGATGAAGTGAAAATGCATATCAATGTGCTTGCTCCTCTCATGATTGATCGGATTTTTCACCAATATAATGACCGACTTGTTATCAACTCGGATTACGGTTGCACCAAGTTGTTTCTCCTCCATTGAATTTAGTAAATTTCTAAGTCATACTACATGACACATGCTCCACGGTGTTGTTATGTACTTGACTTCACAAGTTGACAATGTTATTATGGGTTGCTTGTGGGTTGCTTATTCGAGAGCCAAGTAAATACCGTGTTACCCATGAAGAATACATACCCGACGTACTTTCCGATAATGTTCATCTTCACACCTGTCACTATCTTAATACCCCATAAGTCGATAATTGTCCGACTTCATGTACAATAATCCGAGTGACTCGAATATACCTCAATATTCACTTCAACGCCTTCCAATGAGAGTAGCTTGGATTTTCTATGAATCAATTAACAATCCCAATACTTAGTGATAAATCGAGTCTGGTACTTATGAGGTAACAAAGACTTCCAACTAGGCTTCGAAACCTACTCTAATTAACTCGATCTCCTTCATCAAATTTTGAAAGTTTCGCCTTTGGTTCCATGGGGGTTGAGATCGAATTACAATCGGTCATCATAAATTTGTTTAGAATCTCCTTTGCATACGCCTCTTGGGAAACAAATATCCCCGACTCCTCTCCTTGTGCATTAAGTTTCTTCTTAAACATCCACTTTATGCCAATAGGCCGAACATTATTCGATAGCTCGGTTTATTGGGTATTTTGAAGAAGGGAATGGAAGGAAATCACTATAAAAATAAGGGATTGAGGTGAGTATTAGACACCATAATTTAAAATAGTTTCTTTGTGTATAACGGGTTAGAGTGAGTTGAGTCAGAGAGGGTTTACGCTTTTTCGGGCAAAAATTGTATGTGAAGGTTTGCAATTTTTAGGTCCTAAAAATTGCACGTTGAGTAATAAAATATTGTTGACTATGTTTGTGGATGTAGGCCTTGAGGTGCTGAACCACGTTAAAATATTTTGTGTTCTTAATTGTTTGTTGTGGGTGTGTGCTTCCGCTGGTTGAGTTTTGTGTGTAGGTGTTCTTTTCCCTTCTAGTACCCAATAAGTGGTATCGAGTTGTTGGTGTGGTGAGCTTTGTGGGATTCTTAATTCTTAATATACTATGTGGTTGCAATATTATCTAATCTTTCACATTAGAAAAGAATTGAGGTTTTGTTCTAGGGAGGAAGAGAAGCGATGCGTGGACCGGAGCGGTGCGGTGTTATGGCTATGATGAAGTTAGATGTTCTTTTGTTTGATGAGAGGATAAACTTCTCCTTATGGCAATGCACAATCTAAGACTATTTAGTCCAACGAGGGTCTCGATTGTGCCTTAGAAGAAGAAAAGCCAATTGAGATGAAAGATTCAGAATGGAGTATAATCCGAAAAAGGCAATGAGCATAATTCGATTGGCACTAACTCCACAAATCAAAGTGAATGTGTTGAAAGAAACCTCTCCAAGGAAGTTGTGGGATTTGTTGGAAAGTAAGTTTGCATCAAAGAGGTTGACCAATCGATTGATGATAAAAATGGATTTGTACTCACTCGAAGATAGAAGATGAAGATAATGTGTTTGATCATATTAATAAGTTTAATGAGTTGATATCCAGATCGATGAATGCGGGGAGACTATAAAAAATGAAGAACGAGACATTGTTGTTGTTGGCTTCTTTACCCAAATCTTATAAAACACTAGTGCAATCATTACTAGCTGGGAAGAATATATTGCTACTAGATGAGGTGATAAGGACGTTGAAGGAGAGTCAACAAATGATGGGTGGTAATAAATCCTCTCGAAGACAGATCGAGATCTGCTAGCTAAAAGTGAGCGAGGAAAGAAGAAATATGGTAATCAACATGGTAAAAGTTTCCAGTCAAGAGATATGAGTACTAATAAGTGTCATTACTTGTGGAGAGTTTGGTCACATTCAAGTCAAATGTCCGGAATTCAAGGAGGACTTGAAATACATGAAGGAAAAGAAGAGTATTCATTCTGTAAATATGGCCGATCATGATGATGGATTAGTGTGAGACTTTGGATGAAGGGAGGATATGTTGTGTCGAGTGTGTGGGTATCTTCCAAAGTCCCACATTAGGTAGTTTAAGGAAGGGAGTAGAAGGAAACCACTATAAAAATAAGAGATTAAAGTGAGTATTAGACACCACAATTTAAACGAGTTTTCTTTGTGTATAAAGGGCTATAGTGAGTTGTGAGTTAGAGAGGGTTTACGGTTTTTTCGGGAAAAAATTGTATGTGAGGGTTTGCGATTTTTTGGTCCTAAAAATTATACGTTGAGTAATAAAATATTATTGAGTGTGTTCGTGGATGTAGGCCTTGAGGTGTCGATATGAATCACAAGGGGTGATTTAGGATCTTTAGGGTTAGAATCTTGTAAGAAATTTAAGTGATAAGGTGGAAGGAAAGAATCACTCTTTCCAAGGAAGGCAACTCACAAAAGATATGAAAGTCCTTTGATACGATCAAATATTCTTGAATCACTTAAGAACTTAGGAGAATCACTCTCACTAAGATAAAAGAGATAAACTCTAATATTTCTAAAAATAAAACTCAATTTGTTATTTCGATAAAAAATTGTTCAGACTTATAAAGAAGTTTTGTTATCGAGTTACAAATATTCATTAAAGGAAAATAAATGCTAATAATGATTTATTAACCTAGGAATTGAAAACTACTTAATGATTGATTATAACTCGAAATTGTAAGCATCTAAAAGTCAATCAGCCTATACATCCTCTTGGTCTCCCAAAGACTGATAACTAAATTTTCAATTGAACCCTTATTACAACTTGCAATATAAATCAAACTAAAGTCCATTAATTGATTAATCCAAAACATAATTTGGTCAACCAACAATACTTGTTGAAGAGCTTCATTTGCTTCCCTTGCTCTAGCCCTTATCATATTGTACATTGAGTAATAAAATATAAAATATTATTGAGTGTGTTCGTGGATGTAGGTCTTGAGGTGTTGAACCATGTTAAAATATTTTATGCTTTTAATTGTTTGTTGTGGGTGTGTGCTTCCGCTGGTTGAGTTTTGTATGCTCGATGTTCTTTTCCCTTCGGTACCCAACACCTAGTTATCACCCAAATTCCATTTCGATCAATAGCACGAACCTCATCATCCGTAACAATTCAGATCTTTTCTTCAATATTATCTCGGACCTTCTCTTCTACAATAGCTCGGATCTTTTCATTCACAACTGACTTGGATCATTTTGTCCACAAAAGCTTGGACATGGTTACTTCAAAATCCACTACTCGGACTTAACTCCGATTTCTCTCCGTACTCGATATTTTTCTCAAGTTTGACCTCGCAACACCTTTACAAACTCTCTCCTTCATGCTCAACAATCCGAGCACCATGTTTTTCATGTTTTCCTTCAACTTCTCCGATATAGTTATTTCTTCCTCCTTGATTTTTGAATTAGCTATTACTAATGGTGTATTTGAAGACATGAGAATGAGGGAGTCGAAAGAAGTTTTTAAGTACATCACGTAGGTCAAAATTATAGTGAATCAACTCAATAAGGATGGAGAGGCAATATCCGAAAACCGAGTAGTAGGAAAGGTATTGAGAGATTGTTAACCAACGATTTTGAGAACAAGGTATGTGTCATAGAAGAATCAAAGGACTTGATCGAGCTCATGATTCAGGAGTTGACCGATTTACATGAAACCCATGAGTATCAAAGGAAGAAGATGAGCAATGGCATGATCTTCTTGAGAGTCGAGGAGGGTCATGGCCCCCCAAAGTTTTGTAACTTCCATGTAATTTATGATTTTGTCCCCCCCAAACTTAATGAATATTTAATATATCTATTTGTATATTTACAATTTTATCCTCTCAGATCCCTCCTCGCTTTATAACTCTCATATAATTTATGATTTTGTCCCCTCAAACTTAATGATCATTTAATATATTTAAGTATATATCTACAATTTTATCCTTTCACCATTTCATCTTCTTTCTTTCTTTTATATTTATTTATTATTTATTAATAATATATTATTTGGCCCCTCCAATATCAATGGTCAAGATCCGTCACGAAGATGAGGGAGGAGATGATTGTACAAGTGCGGCAAACCAAGGCAAAAGAGGAGAATGTTCTCTATTCCAAGAATAATAAAGGTAGAGGTAGAGGTCGAGGGAGCAACGGCCGAGGTCGAAGGCGCAACGGTTGATGTCAAAGGAGTTTATCAAAAATGGTTGAGGTTGACAAACCACCACTCAAACATCGAGTGTTTCAAGTATGACAAGTATGAATATTATGGAAAGGTGAGACATTTTGCGAAAGAATGTCAAAAGGTGGAAGAGACCTATATCGCAGACGAGACAAAAGTTGAAGAAATAATATTGTTGATGATCAATCTTAACACGAAAAATAGTGATGTAGTTCGGAAAGATACTAATCAAAAGTTAATATGGTATTTGGATATGGGTGCAAGTAATCACATGTGTGAGAACGAACACCTATTTAGCAAATTTGAAAAATTTGAAGACGATCATGTGTCTTTTGGATATGGCTCGTAAGTCTCAAGTAAAAAGACCAAGGTATTATTTATTTTTTGTATAATGATGACTTCATCGGATCAATCCAATATGTATTTTATATTCCCGACCTCAAGAGTAATTTTTTGAATATAAAATAACTTATAGAAAGAGAATATTCATAAAAGACTGAATACTAAAATTAAAGGATAATCTCATGTATCAAGTTGATAATAAATAATTTTTGAAAATTGAATATTATTGATTTTTTGTCCTACTTCAAATGAAAAATATAATGGTCTATTTATCTTACATCAAATTAGGAAATAAAAACTCTCCGATAACCACCCATATCATCAAAATAAAAACGTTCCACCCATTTTTTCAGTAAACTCTTAAATTAATTATTTTATTATTAATTTTTTCCAACAATTATATATAATATAAAGAAGAATATATTTCTCATTACACTGGTTTCGTAAATTGAATTACACATCGCATATTTTTAAGATTCACTCTCCCAAATTTTGTTATCTAACTGTGATCAAGACTGTTACTTTTCTAAAGGTAATAATAGGAACCAATTTGGCTTGAGAGGCGTTGTGACAATAACACAACCTTGTCTGCAAATTAAGGTTGAAGACACTGTTTGACCATTACTTGTTTCATGGGCTGTTGTTGTGCAGTGTGATGGCCCAATGTGTTGGTAGTTATAGGACTTGCAACATGCAGGAATTTAAGGAAATATGAAAGTAATCATTTCTTTTACCTGTGAATTTAGTCAATAAATATAATGTGACAAACCTCTGAGGAAAGGAATAAATACTTCTTTCAAATCAATTCGAACCTTCATTTTAAGCTCTTTATTATAGATTTATGTATTAATTTTTTATAAATAAAAATGTAAAGTGTAGAAAAATGATAAAGAAGGAGCGAATAACATATACAGGTGAATATAAATTATTGATAGACATGGCTGAGAACATTTTACGAACTCGTCCATTTATAATTGTTCCGGATACTTATATATAAATGAGTGTTTATAAGTTCCATAGCCACTATCAACAATTTTCACTGTTTTATACTCGATTTTCATCATAGAGGACATTTTGAATTTTACTTTTAAAATCTTTAACTATCGGTCTTAATTAATAAGTATAATATTTCGATCAAGCAAATGTTAACAACATGGAAAAGACATACGTACCTCGACTCTTTCTGATAACTAGCTTTTTTATGTTTTTAATACGCCATGTGGGTCTAGCACATCATTAATTTGTAGTGATTTTCTGGTCACATGGCCATTCACCAGTTGCGTCTTCTTGGACACGTTAGATTTGGTTGTTGCATTGAAATTCATATCCTTTACTTCTACAGGGACTTATTTTGATGTACGCTTTTGTCCGGACTCTTAACCAATCGGATATAGCAGTTTTTGAATCATAGATTACTTTCTCAGGACTTTCCCTGTGTTAAGCAGTTATTTATTATCAACCATGGCAGACTGTATCCCAAAGTCCTTTTCAGCTCAGCAACAAGCTCCATCAATATGGCACCTTATCATTATCTGCATGCATACAAAGAGGGAGGAGTAACTTGATTTTCAACTTTCTAATTTACTTATAAAAAATACAAACTCTTTACAGTTGTTTCAATTTAAATGCAAACTATAATCACAAACTTTACCTGACATGAAACTAGGTATGTGCTTAAATTGTTAATTTAGTTAAAATCAAATAATGAGTTCACAACATCACATACTTGATATGATTTAATGAGTAGTATTCTTATATAAAATATATAACAGGTATTATTTTAAGTTAGACACAAATATGATATTAATAAAGAGACATAAATTTATATCATACATAGACCTAAATTTACCTCGAATTGTAAATAACCAATGTAAATTTTGTCTTTAAACAATAATTAAAAATATAACAATATATAATACAAAATATCTAAATTAATATAAAGACTAAACTACTTAAAAGGTAAATATTACAAAGTTAAATTAATTCAAAGTATAAACTAGTACAAAAATTAAGCTACCTACAATTAAGTACTAAAAATATTGTTCATATTGCTCTTTAATTTGTGTAATATCATGTTCTAATAAGTGGAGATAAATCTTGAAATACTTCGAAATATTAATTTGACTTCTTTTAATATGTAACAGTACATAAAAGTAAATTAACTTAACAAATATTAAAAGGAATTACTTCGTCCAATAATTAATTATACTCTTACAAACTATGATCCTCATCCAATACATGGTATAATAGCCACATTTAAAGAGTCTATTTGCTTATTACACTTAATTGAGAAACAAAATTTAAATTCAAGACTTATTATAATAATATTACATTTTTTCTCTTGTTCACTACTTTTGTCCATTATATGTGCTTAAGTGCATATTTTGCAAAAATATTGGGACAAATTCCCTTTGCCCCTTTTTTTTTTTTTTCTCTTCATTTTTATATGTTTCGCATCTAAATCGACATTGGAATCAAAACTTATCCTTCTACAAACATTATTTGTTTTTTTCCCTTCATCATAGAACCCTAAACTCTATATAGTATAATATCTTATCTTCATATCATATCATTTTATTTCTTACTTACTCATTACTATTATATAATTGATATACAAACAACAAAAAATGTGAAATTCAAACAACTAAACTATAAATGTAATGTATAAATTGTAAATCCACTTAAATGCATAAACGAATAATTACAAATTACAATAATTCAATTTCAATAACAATTCAGATAGAGATATAAAACACTAACATCAAATATATAAAAAATGCTCTAAAATTCAAATTCAATTGGAGAGAAACATCATTTATTATGGTCAAAATATAACTTGAGAGGAACCGATTTGATCGTTGTTCATATCGCCACTCAAAAGCTCTCGTACACGGAAGAAAAAGAAACCCTTAAATAATTAAAACATAACTTTTACGTCAGATTTCATAAAAAAAAAACTAACTTAAAAATCGTTTTTTACATCAGTTTGAGAATTACCCTAAAAAGATTTATTTATAAAAATTGTAGCTGCATTTTTTATTAAGTCGATTATTTTTAATTCTGACCAAATTTGGGTGATGCAGAAAGACGAGTGTACTGGTGATACTTACTCCTTTGATAGATTTACTATGTGTGTCTTGAGTTATTGCAATCATGGTTTAGATGTTAATCAATGGAAGTTAGCGTAGCCAAAATACTTATTTAAAGATCTTCTGGCAGCTAAAAAGTTTTACATTGATTTTCGTGCAGAGTACAACATAGGTAAGAATGTTTAACCGTCACTACAAACGTTTAGAAAAGATATAATCAGTGCCGCTCATTAGTTACATCAAAATGAACTAAGGAGTTCTAGATTGTTTTTTGTGACCTGTGATGCCATCAAACTCATCAATGTGCTGATGATAACATAGAAAGACTAAGGAGAATCTATCAGTACATTAAGACATGTTGTTCTCTTTAAATGCTTTATATCACCACAAAGCAGATTTCGTGGTTGTTATGCTTATATATCTTCTGTAAATATTGTTTCCACATTAGATGGCCATGGTTTTTACTTAAACATACTGTTAGAATGCATGATACACTTTTGCTAGAAGATTAAAATGAAGAAAAGAATAAACTGTCTCTGCATAACATATCCATGAACCTATAATTCATATTGGCTTAATTTTTCAACCAAGTTTGATAAGGGAAATCGTATTTTCGTTTTGTATTTCCATGTAAGATATTCTTCAAAGCATAATGCATATTTGGATGTTAATGGAGGAATTCAAAAATACTTTTACTCTTAAAGCAACAATGCAGAAAAGGTGTGTATAGAAAACAATTCCAAGAAAAAATTGCCCAACACTGGTGCTCCTTCAATGGTTTTGGGCCTGGTCCGGTTTTACATTAATCCAAACGGATCTCTATAAGTTGGACCAATGCGTCTCTTAGTTTTGAATTGTGGGCTTTTAAAATTGTTTTAAAAGTTTTAATAAATTCATTTGTGCATCAAATGTTTTAACTCATGAAAAAAAAAACTATTTTTACTTGTTTTTCTCTTTAATAAGTAAGGCGTTTGTCTAAAAATATCTTAAGAAAATATATATATATATATATATATATATATATATATATATATATATATATATATATATATATATATAATCTAGAGTTTTGTGACATTATTAATTTTGAGACATGTTAAAATTGGCTAAGAGAAAAGAAAAAAAACTTTTTTTATCCAGCAAAAACTGATTTTACATTAATATTTAGAAATCATATCTTATTCTTCGTCAAATCCGTTAAAACTAATTTATTTATTTAATTATTTTGTTATATATTATTAATTATCTTTTATTTGTTATTGTTTCGTATAGGAACGAGTATGTTCTAAACTCATTCGCACATCGTTATGATCAATTGTTACGTTTGAACTATTGTCCACTTTCAAACTTTTGTTCACGATTTTATTCTTAAAAGGTCCCTTGGTGAGTTAAGAGAGGAAACTATATATAAATTATCCTCGAGCATCGACTCTTAAATTATATGAAACTCATGAACATAATATAGGAACATAGTCTAAGGTGGGGTATATACGAGTGAAGCAAAACTCTACTCTCGATCCTAAGGTGGGCGCCAAATGTTTTTACCGGATTGATGGAGGTCGACAAAAGGATTTGATGAGATCGAGTGAATTGTGTTTCGATATTTGACCTCGTCTTCGACTTCGAGGATATTGGATTACTTCCTTTGGAAAAAGGAGAAGCTCACTCGCAAAAACACTTTGACACTTAAGTCAACTTTTAGACAAGAGAATAATAATTTTTAGAATGAGTAATAAGGTGATATTTACTTTATGCTGAGTCTCTTAATATAAGAATAAAAAAATAATAATAGTCCAAAATATAATAATTGATAGATCTAACCGATAATGACTAATAGTCCAAAAAATACTAACTAATATAAGATATTATAACTCTAACTCGACGCAAATTCATTAAAATTACTTTATTTATTTAATTATCTTGTTACATTTTAACATCATTTATCAAAATTTATATCTACCTTACTTAGGGTCACATGAGTTATACATTATTTACTCAAGGTCACATGAGTTATATTTCCCTTACTCGAGGTTACATGAGTTATACGTCTCTTACTCGAGATCACACGAGTTATGCATTATCTTATTTCAAGATACCGAATTATCAAAACCTACATTTACCTTACTTAGATTTATACAAATTATCAAATATCTTTACATGATAAATAAATAAGTTTTACTAAGTAAATCCCATGAATATGTCTTTGTCGGAGGAGAATAATGGTTAATAAAGTAAACACGTTCAAACCGAATACTTATCGATAAAATGACCAACTCAACCTTAGACATGTTCCTTTATTCCTAAAGGAATTTGGCCTTCAAGCTTGGGGATTTATATACTTATATGACCCAAATTCATTAAAACTACTTTATTTATTTAATTATCTTGTTACATATTAATAATTATTTTTTATAATATCAATTATTATCTTTTAGACTATCATTATTTTCTAAGTCCTATATAAGGAGACTCAGTCAGTGAGTAAATCTTACCTTATCACCCATTCTCAAATATATTACTCTCTGCTGCCTGAGCGTCGAGTGTATTTTCCAATTAAGTCTCTTCTTTTTCAAAGAAGTCATTCAACATCATCAAAGTTAAGGGTGTCAATATGGGTTCTAACTTGTAAGTCAACTTACCTCATCATGGGTTCGAGTCTGGGTTGGGTTTAATTTTTTTATTTCTACCATTTATGGGCTAAAAATGAACCTGGTTCACTTAACTCACGGGTTAAACAAGTTCGACAAGGTTATGGTGTGTTGGCTCGCAACCCACCATTAATTTTAAATTTTAAAAATGTTTATAATAATATATTAATCATAATTAATTATTTATTTTAAATTTTAAAAATAATTATAATACTTTAAGTAATCCTAATTGATGTTATCCTCGCATCACCACTTCCATCCTATATTGTCGTTGTCGCTACAAGCCAAACCCCCACTCAAGTTTGTTATCGATTGTTCGTTGTATCATTACGTTTGTCGATGCACTTGTGTCACTTGTCTTATCATCTCACCACCGCACTCACTACACCACCGTGTCCACTGCACCGCTTTCAAAGGTAAGAATTTGTAAGATAACCTAAACAATTAGTTGATGAATCTTTATTTCAAAACTGTAGCATTTATACATTATTTGTTGTTTGTTATTGATTTATACGTATATCTCTTTAATATATGAATTTTTTACTTCTTTCTTTCAAATTAATTTACAGTATAAAATCTAAAATAATACATCAAAGTCTCAATGTGGAGTATGTTGGTGATGATTTTATTATTAATGAAAAATCCAATAACCCAATTTCAGTTAATGACAAAGATACTGATGTTGAGAAAGAAAGAAAAAATAAAAGTTTCTACATATGAAGTTTCTATATCATTTAAAATTTTTAAAAAATATGGGTTAGTGAGTTAACTCACCAATCCATGATGGGTTGAATGAGTTGTAAAATTTTTGGCTCGCAAAAAAATAAGTCTAGTTGAACTCACCTATTTTCAAATTCAACATGTGGTGAGTGAATCCATGTGAACACAATTGACTCACTTTGATACCCCTAATCAAAGTCCAAGACAAAATGAAAGCTCGAATCACAATTCAATATAATCTTCTTACTGATCTCTACCAATCAGGTAAGATAACGCTTCAAATGTAATATTTTACCAATAAAATAAAATATAATTTTTTAAAGTTACTTTTAATGTTTCAATTCCAAACATGATTCTTTTTAAAGTCAATATTATTATATTCTATATAAAGAAACTTAAAACATACATTGAAAAAGACATGCACATTAATTTGAAAAAAGGAAATTCCATTTATTTTTGTCAAGATTCAATACCAAATTATTGTTTTAATGAGTTCCAAGATACTCCTTAAACCTGCACTTTCTTAACGACATTTCTCTGAATTCAAATTATTTAGAGCAATGAATAATTCATTCAGACTTTTCTTTAGCTTCTTCCCTTGCTAATCATTGATGATAAAGAAGCAACTTAATTAACTAAACAATAATATTAAGAAAGAATAAATTTTGGGATAACATATATAAAGAAATCGAGTGACATTATATTAAAGTCGATAAATATAAAAGTGTGGGTTTGATTATGAAAAATTATATGTAAAATAACATATACTTTCAATATATTAGTTTCTTAAATATATTTTACAAATATGTTTTCGAGATATATAAAATAACATTTTTTTTAATTTACTCTGGAACAACAAAACAAATATCTTCCTCTCTCTTTTCTGTCTTTTTATTTTTTTTGAAAGTGATTCTTTGTCTCCTTCACTTCCTCCTGTTAGTAGACAATATTCTCTAACCACATAATGAAAATGCCACATTATTACACAAAAAATAAAATAAAACTATCTTACTAATTGATAAGACTTTTAATGACTGTGTTGATTAAAAGATATCATCATAAGATATTGGTAAGAGACAGAAATTTACATTTATGAAACAAACAACGTTATAAAAAGAATATAAAATGTACTTAGTTGATGTTTTATTTATCTTAAGATGAAAATTTGAGCATGAAGTATTTGTCAGAATAAGATTCGAAATTGACACGTGAAAGGGAAGAGGATGGGAATGGGTAGTGTCCTTATCACGCAGAGGAATATGTTTCCCCATTACAATTCCTCTCTTCGTGCTTGCCAAATTCTGCATCTCTCACTCTCCATTTTTACTTTGGACCCATTCATATCAAAATTCATAACTCTCTACATCACTATCCCTTGTTGGACTTTTTAATAATACCCAAATCCTTATCTAAATTACTTTCTATGTCACTATATATTATTACATCCATTCGTTTCCTTCTCTCTTTTTTTTTATCGCTATTTTCACCACCACTTAAACAACAAATAGTAAAAATATTTCTTTTATATTATTTACTAAACTGTGTGGATTTTTAAAGTAGTCATTCATCAAATGATTAAAAAAAAGGTAAGATTCGGATATTTTCCACGCTATTAGAAAATATGATAACGTTGATAAATATTCTTAATCATAATATTTCTCTAACCCTTTTTAATAAGAAGATTTTTCCAACCTATTTCATGCCATGTAATCAAATTTTTAATGATTTTGTCAGTTTTCGACAGAATTTCTTGATTTTATCCATATACAACCAGAAATTCCTTTTCGTGTCATTCTTTTCAAACAACCAGCTGTTTATAATTCTCTCTTTGTTCCGTTATGATTAATTTTTTACTCTCTTTTTTTATGCATAAATTATATTTCAAAACAATACTTCATCTATTTCAACATGTTTACACTAAAAAAACATGTTTATTAACTCAAAAATTAAGTGGATCCACACACTGTAAAAGAAAAGTGTAACTACGTTTTATATGTTTTGAGCAAGTATTACATTAACTAAAAAATATATTTTGAAAAAGTATTAAAAAAGATGTCATCACATGTACATTCATAACATTTCTAATCAAATGCTTTAATTGTGTGGTATCTCAAAAAACATTATTATTATCCACTCTGCCTTGTCAATTGATGGATTACTTGTCCTGATAACCTGGTCGAGTAGGATGCTAATCCTTGTGGTTGCTTCAAGATAAACGAGAGCAGATGAATAGATGTGACCCAATTATCCAATATCCAGGGGATCCAAGTCCTACATTGGTTACACTCTAGCAAAATCCAACAGAAATAATTGGTAAAAGGCCACAAAAGTGAATGGGGAAGAAAGAGAGACAGACCAATGGGACCGCGGAACAAAAGTCATACGCTCTTAACCTAACTGTGACGCTGAAGTGACAGAAACTACCAAAACTATCTCTCGCTCGATATTTCTAGCAAGAGGGGGGCACAGATTAACTATATTTCTTTCAGATATGGGATTAAATTTTGAAAAGCCCATGCTCATCCACACGGAAAGTGGGTCACCACGGAAATCGCTCTGATTAGAGAGTCGGCCAATGAGAAAGCAGAGAATAGGATTAACTTTCCAAGCTCCTCCAATGAAAAACCAGATAAGGCGTTCCACTGTGGAGCCCAAAGTTCAATCCCTTTCACTGCTCAGGGTCCCAAAAGTGCAAATCCAAACAATCTCTCCCTGTTAAATGGACTGCAAAAGCGCCTCTTGTGGGTCACGCTACACACTCACTCACACCTCTTTTTTGATCAAAATAATAATCATTGTATTCCCTCCCTGTAACCCCCATTTTAGTATTGGCTTCAAATTTTGTTTGGGTGTTATGAGTACTGCTAAGAACGGGGAATACGCTGCTGTTGGGGGCAAAACGGCAAGAGCATGTGATAGCTGCATAACGAAACGGGCACGTTGGTACTGTGCTGCCGACGACGCTTTCCTCTGCCAAGCTTGTGACTCTTCGGTTCACTCTGCTAATCCCTTGGCCCGCAGACACGAACGAGTCCGCTTGAAAACGGCGTCGTACAAGTCCACCGACGAACAGCAGCAACAACCTCCCACTTGGCACACTAAGAAAGCTCGAACGCCCAGACATGGGAAACACTCTCGAATCAACAACCCCTTTCATTTGGTCCCTGAAGTCGGTTCGGAAGAGGCGAATTCCCATGACGAGAACGAGGATCAGCTTCTTTATAGGGTCCCCATATTCGACCCTTTTGTTGCTGAGCCTTGTGGGACTAATAGTTCTTCTCCTTCTTCGGTAACTTCAACTGATCAAGGAGTGGCAGCTGCTGTCACCGAGGCTGAAAACAAAGGGGTTCGTAGCAATGTTTTTTATCACAGTAATAATGAGATGGAAAACTTGCATGGGATTCTTCCTTCCGATGCAGAACTTGCTGAGTTTGCTGCTGACGTTGAGAGTTTATTGGGTAGGGGGCTTGAAAACCAGTGTGTGGGGATAGAGGATTTGGGACTCATGGATGCGAAGGAGGAGGAGTGTTCCGTGGGTAGTGGAAAGGTGAAGGTGGAGGAGGAAGAGAGCCCTGAGATGGAGATGGAGATGGTGGGAAGAGATCTATCGTTTGAATTGAGCTTTGACTATGACACGTGTGACGAGGTGAAGGAGAAGGTTTGTGATTTGGAATTGGAACTGGGCAAGGATAAGGGGAATGAAGAAGAAGAACTGGGAGAGAATGTTGAGGGGAAAAGGAAGAAGATTTCGTTGCAGCTGGATTACGAGGCGGTGATTATTGCCTGGGCTAGCCAAAAGTCTCCGTGGACCACTGCTCACAAACCAAAGTTGGACCCCGATGAGTGCTGGCACCAATGCATGGTATGTACTATTTATTTCTCGATTTTCGTGTTGTTTTTTAAGAGTTAAATTGAAGATAGAATTTGTAGGTGACGGTGTTTGTTTGAGTGATGAAGTGTTGTGTTGTTTTTAATTAACCAGGAAACTTATGGAACAGCGATTCATCATCCTTATGGTGAAGTGGGTGGATTTGGGATTCATCCAGTGATAATAGACGGAGGCAGAGAGGCAAGAGTGTCAAGGTACAGAGAAAAGCGCCGAACAAGGTTGTTCTCGAAGAAAATAAGGTACGAGGTTAGAAAATTGAATGCAGAGAAGAGACCCAGAATGAAGGGGAGGTTTGTGAAGAGGGCTTCCTTCGCAGCACCGACATTTCCTTTGCTAAATAAATAGGAGCTGCCATTGCTTGTTCTACCACTAAATATTATATTATTATTCTCGATGACGTTTTTCATTTTATTTGCTCATTCCTTTGTATATAGCAATTTTGTTAAGTCAATAAATGCTCCAAATTTCTAATCACGTCTTGTCAATAACAGTAAGAATGTTTAGCATCACTCTTAGTTATCCCTGATATAATTTTAGTAAACGAAATACATGGTAAATATGGGTTGTAAATGAGCTATACTGTTCAAGTACGCTGGGTTTGATTTTTTTATTTTATTTTCATGCTTAATAGGTTAAAAATTTAACTTAACCTACTTAATTTGCAGGATAAATGAATTTGAGTTGCCAGATGGACTGAGAAATCATTATAATAATTTAGTTGTGTTAATCCACATTATCTTATTCTTCCGTCTTAATTTTATTTTGTTAAAATAATTTAAATATTTATTCAAATATTTATTAATTATTCACCCTACCATTATATTTATCATTGAATATAAATTATTTATCATTTATATTATTTTGTTACCGTGTTTGTTACATTTATTACACCATAATTTTTGTCATTCAATCGTATTATAATTGATGGGTCACTATATTATTTTATTTCACCCCCGTCATTAGTATTTGTCATATTATTGTATTAACGAGTTTCAGTTTCGCCACTTAATCGTATTTATTATAAAAAATATTAAGAATAAAAATATATGGATTAATGATTCAATTCACCAATCCGTAATAAGTTAAAGTTAAATTATAAAAGTTTTGATTTTTTATAAAGTAAATTAGATTATTTGTGATGAGTTCAGATAGTTCAATATAACACTCTGTATAAGACTTAAAAAATAAGAAATCAAATAATTTATTTTGTGGGTTAGTATGTAATAAGTAATTTTAAAAAATTATTTAAAAATAAACATTTCATTAAATATAAATTCATATAATATGTTTTTTTAAATTACTCCAAAACATGACAAAACTAGGAAATCAACAATCTGATGTTATATCTTGAGTCATGTTGTTCCACAAAACTGATTAATATTTAAAATAGCGTCATGGTATATAATATTTAAACAGATGTTTCTCCATCTTTTACTGAATATATTTTCTCTCTATGACTGTCTCAACAGAAGAACCAGCCACATCATGAACCAGTATAATGTCAATTATCATTGGATCCATCAAATTCCTGTGCCAGAAGTGCAAGTTATCCAGAGCAGAAGGCCTATCACCTAACGTCAAGTTAAACCACTTGTCACTTCTCCTCACACGAGAACCTACGGACAAGTCACCACTTCTATCATGGGGGCGTAACAAAGGTACCCTTGAGTCCAAAATTATGTGCAAGCACTTCAAAAGAAATTGATAAACAATTTGCTCCAATTTGCCCAATTCAGGCTGCATGTTATTCTGCAAATCCATCTTACCCCAAGGTAAAGAATTTAATTCCTAATCAAATACCCCCTCCACCCAGGAACATAGTTTTACCAAAAAAGATTCTTTCCAAGAAAAATCCACTACTTGTCAAACACCTCTCTCTCTCTCTCTCTCTCTCTCTCTCTCTCTCTCTCTCTCTCTTCAAATAGAAAATTCCACAAACACATGAGATAAAGAACAAATCATTTAGCTCACACAGCATCACCTCAGTGATCACCACCAGAGAAAACGAACCCCATCAGCATCAACCAAGTTTTACCACATACATACCAATTACAGACAAATAGATGATGAATGATATTCTCTTCTTCCAGGACAAACGATAATTGTGAAGTAGAAAAAATAAATAAATAGCAGGTTCGATATCAGTCTAATTAATGGAACAAATTTTTTTAAACAAATATATGAGTGTTGAGTAACAGTTTATAATAGAAAGTACATGCACACACTGATCAATATGGCTCATCATGTACCTCAACTTGTGTTGTTGACAATGAGGGAAAAATTGACCTTTGCCATTGAGCCTGGTCCATGGCTAAAAATAATGGATCGGAATGCAATAACAAATTATATAGCATCTCGTTGACCCCTTAAACCCTAAAGCTTAAATTCTAATAATTTTCTAAGTTTAACATAAATTGAAAAAATTATAATAAGTAAAGGAAAAAAAAAAAAAACAACAACAACAACAACCAAACTTAATAATGCATTTCATTGCCATATGTTGATTGGCAACGAAAGCCAAGAGTGAGTTCCAACTCCAACTTGGTTTCATGGACTCTCTTGAACTCAGTAGCATTTATGGCTTCCACATTAGTTTCCTTCTGCATATCAAATGTTGAGAAACTACGATTGCTAGCAAGTGTCTCTGAGGTTTTCGAAGGAGAAAACGTTAGATTGTTTATTTTTGACCCAGTCAACACAGCTTCAACTGCGGCTTCACACTGGGCCCATTCCCCAGTCCAGAACAAACCTAATGACCCATAAGTCGGATTCACTAGTCTCCCACATGCCTCATATAACAGTGACCTGAACACAACTAAAATGACAAAGGGAAAAAAATATCAGTAATTAGATTTTTTTATAATTAATGTTTCAAACTTAATTAGGTTCTTGTTGTTTCATATTTGAAATCGTCATTATTTATTTATCTGTTACAAGTACGAAGTATTTATTAACTTTGTCAATAATTGATTTTATGAGATTTTCTCTGAACCACCTTTTCTTGTTTTCTGGTAAACGTTGAAAGTTGTTATAATCAATGAAGAAATAAGTAAGATTGAAGGAAGGTAAAAGAATAGTAATTTGTTAGAGCATAAGACCTGGACGAAGGTGTTGAGGGGCTGCAGTGATGAGGCTGAGAAAGCCAGTACGACCATAGAATTTTGCAAGGAACAGGGTGGCATTGGCTTGGGACTCGGGAGAGTTTATCCACTCAAGGCAAGATCTGATGATGCAATTTTCACTGCAACCTTTGCGGAGTATGCGACAACCATTGCAACTTAACTTCATGATGGATTTCTTTATAATTTTGTGTGAGAAAGAGTTTCGTACTTGGGGTATTTATTTGCAAATTGGTCAATGGAGAAAAGATCCTGTAATCCATGCTATGATCTTCAAATGATTTTAATTAATGTACATGATTCGTTTAGTTTGGTATATATATGGTTAGGTGAAAAGAATTTGGCAATAATATTGGATGTCATCATAGTCTTCCATGCAAAAGTAAATTTGAAATGGAACCAAGATCATGCGAGATTTATTTTGACGTTAGAAATAAATAGATAAATGTTGGACATGGATAACATAAGGAAGAAAATGTGTTGGTTAAAGTGAAGTGTGCATATTTTTCCTTCTCCGCCTTCCCATTTATTTATTTCTTTCCTTATCGAAAAAGAATGCTATTATTTTGACACTGTAAAAAATAAAAATATCTATTTAATAATTATTTTTAGATTTTAAATTATTATTTATTTATTTTATTTCATTTTCTCTTTATCAATCAACTAAAATATAATATTTTAAGATTTTCTGTTTGTAAGTATTGGCTGTAACTGAAAAAAAATTCATCGAGAAACTATGGGCTTGGATTGCATTGAGTAAAATACTTGTCCAAGGTTTTCTTTATGGTATCACTAGTATTCATCCATCATATAAAGATCAAAAATTATTTTTTATATACATATTTTACATGCATTTTAATAACCCTAATCCATCTAATAATATTGGATAACAAACTATCATACATTAACATAAGTCTCATAATGATTAAACCCTTTCCAAAATTTTGTCTTGAGATAAAATATAAATTTTGTTCAAATGATTAAATTATTTTTACAAATTGAATATAATTTTCTAAAAAGTAGTTTTATTTTATTTTTAAAAACTATAAATATCATAAGTTGAAATAAATTTATTTTACATTTATGCACTTATTTTCCCTTAAAATTTAAATAACGTATAAGGCTTTTTAAATTATAATTATCATTCAAATATTTTTATTTCATTTTAATATTAATAATACTTTTCTTTTAATAATTTTAATAATTATTATTTAATTTTAAACTTTTAATTAATGTATTTTAAATTTACATATCCAAGTTAGAATGGTTAAAACGAATAATCCAATCTACTAGGCTCCTACACTACAAGTTAAGTAAAAAAATTGATGGTTCAATGTGACCTATATTTTAAAATTGACAACAAAATTTAGCTTAATTTAACCTTATGTTAGACTAATTTTGACCCGATTGATTTTTTTTTTAATATTATATATATATATATATAACTAAAAATATAATTAAATAAAAATAAAAAATATATATTTGAAATTTGAAATTTTATTAATAAATATAGTTTTTTTTAAGATATCATAATTTAATATATAAATTATAAGAGAATATATTTATTTTTTATTATATTTTTTTATTTTTTAATAATTTATTAATTTAAAATAGTAATTATTAATAGATATGTATTATGATATTTACTTTTAAAATTATATCAATTTATAATATAATTTTTTTAATAAAATAATATTATTTTATTTTTATTTAAAAAATAATTATTATTCTATAAAATGAGTCGGTCTATATATTTACCAGTTAGTTTGACCTAAATTTATATAGACTATTTAATATAGGTTGAGTTAAAATATGTCTGATTCAATTTAGACCATAATTTTTTTTCTAATCTTATTTTGACTTTTTGAATCCATCTTCAAATTAAATTTATTTTGACATCTTTATCCAAGTTATTATAAATTTGTATAAGATAATAAATTAAACTCAATATAATATAATATACCCCAAGAATTTTATATATATATTATAAACTAATGTACTTTATTTATTGGGTAGACTGTAGCGAATATTTTGTTTCTCCATGGTTTATTTGTGTTACTCATTCTCCAACACACTGATATGATGGCCCAGTTCAAACTTGAGTTTTCATTTGTTTATTTATTGGGCCTCGGTTCGCCCCAGCTAGTCTCTCGTTCATATCTCAATCATGCCTTGCAAAAATGCTTTCTATGACCACTTTTCCCTCTCTCTATATAAAGTCAAGGATGTGGATTTCTTGTGTCACTACCGATTGCTATGAAAAGAAATTGGTATAGAAAGAGTTGTAGGGTCTTGTTTTTTAGGAGTGGAATCCTATTGAATGAAAAGCTAGAAGAATGAAATGGGAGTAGGTTTAGGGGATTGGGGTTAAACCAGCTTTAACTGTGTTTAAATCATGTGCCTTCTACAACCCTTCTAGGGTGCTATCTTCTAATTCTCTTTTCCTCTTTGTCCTCCTACCCAAACCACATCCAATTTAGAGGAACAAAGTCCTAGGGTCTTTATACTTCCTTTTATTTATCCCCTTTCACCTTAAAATGTATTAAAAAATTAGTCAAAAATTAAAGTTACCCTATCATCCAATTAATCCCATAACAGTAAAAGAGATTGGTATCTCAGCTACCAGTTATCTTCTTTTTTTAAGGAATGTCGCAGTTATCTTAGTTAAATGCATGTACACTGTTGATGAATAATTTTTTCGTAAAGGGTGACAATGGATCTATTTGTGTTTTTTAGTGATTTATATTTAAGTATCTTTTATATATATTTTTAATGCTTTTAAATAAATTTCTTTCTTTTTATCCCATCTACTAGTTTTCTTTTTACTTTCTAAAATAAATTTAAATACTTATTTTATTAAAAAAAAAAAACTTAAACAAACAAACCCAACATATAGAATTAAACTATTAAAATGTTTAAATAGAAACAAATAACAAAAAAATTGTAGGTAAATGAGTATAATTTTGTTGATTTTTTTCTATCATACAGATATCACTAAAAAAATAAAATACATTTTGTAAGAAGCGTTTAAAAAATATTAATTAAAATAATTGTAACCACTATGTCTTAAGTGAAAGGCCTTGGTGCAAGGATATGGCAGTATGATTAGCATTTACAAAATGATAAAATATATATTATCTTGTCATTTTCTTTCGTTTCAAATAATTTACGAAATCATAATGTTTTTAATATTTTATTTTTCTCCTCCCTCTTTTTCTTTTCTTACATTTTTTGTAAACCAAATATGTTATTCAAGTTAGTGCTACTTCCCAATATAGTGGCTGTCCAAATTAGTGCTTCACAGAAAAAGGCATAACACCATTTTAGACCAAGCAGCATTCAGCTTTTAACAATGATTTCCTATAGTTTGGAATAGACTGTAATAATAGAAATTAAAACTTCTTTCATATAAATGAAAAAGAAAAAAAGATCTATTTATATCTTTTATAATAACTTATACTCCTTAATTGAGTGATTTGACAATGCCAAAAAGAAACACATGCGGCAGATTTGGAATCGGTATACAAATGTGTTCTCCATGGTCGCAATAATTTGGTGATTTTAGCAAAGTGATGAGAACAAAACTAAACAGAAACAGGATAAGAATGGCATAAAGATTAATTGGTTTAGGCCATGGCATTTCAGAAGGAGCTTAATTAGTGTCTCTTTGGTATCCCCAAATCCACAATGATCACGAGTGATTGTCGAATCGATCGCAATATAGATGATCAGCGTTAACGAGGTACATATGCCCCACCCACATGGATATTTCAAATCAATGGAGGATGTATGTAGTATTTGGCGAGGAATATTGGTCTAGCAATAACAAAAATAATGAGCAAAACACGAACCAGGAAAGAAAGGCAATCCTTTAAGAGAATTGGTCACTAACACACTGCGCAAATTAAAATGCATCGAAGGGCTAAACCTAAAATTGTCTTCACAAGCAGAGTGGTGTGTAATGGTGAGTGAGAGTGAAAGTTGATTCCAAATCCAAAATGCTACGTGACAAAGGAGCAGACTACGAATCACTGACAACTTTTATTAAAACCTCTTCTTCGCCGCATAATACGTAGCGCTTTCCTTCATCAATTTCTCTGCCGTTCTCACTTTCCTCCTCTACTCCCTCTCATAACCACCAACCATTTTACCCTTTCTTCTCTTCTTTGGGTTTTGCAACATCCCACCAACACATAAATCAAAACCTCACCCTACAAAACCAGCAAAAACTAATCAATTCCCTTGAATTCAACCAAATCACACTCTTTTTTCGTTTCTCTCTGTTGCCCTTTTCAATAATGCGTGCTGTCTTCAGCCACTTTTTATAGAATGAGACAGAGAGGTGATCATAATAAAATACTACCAACCGAAGTCTAATAATTATGTTAGTTTAAAATACGTATATAAAAATGCATATATAAATCAGACTTCTTCATGTTGATAATAAGTTTCGATGTCGTCAATAGGTCAAGAACACCATGTTTGAAAATCCCCTTTCTACCAAAAGAAGTAAGGTTCATTTAATATTACTGTGCTAACCTTTGTTGTTTATGCTGTTTTTCTCTTCTTAAAGCTAACGAAACTCAGTTGTCTAATCACGTTTATGTTTTGTTTTTTTTATTATTTTCATGCAGTCATTTTCTTCGTTCGACAAGCTTGCCGCATTGATTGAATTGTTTAATCATGTAAACAAATTAGTGAGTAGTCTATTAATATAATATTGTCCTCACAATGTGTACCACCATCAATAATTCAAGGAAAAAAGATGCTTCCCAACAATAATTTACTTTGTTATATCACTCATATGGTTGGAGGACTGCTCATAATTCAAAACTATGAATATATCTGTTTGTACGTACAAGTCATATATTATCCTCTACAACAACTAATATTAACAACGTTATTGTTCGTCCAACACAACATATATACATAAGAGCTTTTGTTTAATATTTTTTTCTGTGCGTGATTCGATCTTTTGTTTCAACCTCTCAAATTTAATGGACTTTATGTTTGGCTCAGGCTAAATTGTAAAAAATCACAAATTAAACTTCATATATATGGTTTGTTTAATTTGAACTAATTTTCTCAAATCCAAATCTAACCCAAGATAAACGAATTTTCACCCTTACTTGATTTGCATGTGACATACCAGCATGCTTGTAAGCAAACTAATTTTTCCACAAAATTATCTTTTTACTATTTAGTAGAAGTGTATATACCAAAAAATTTAAACAATCTAAGCCAATAGAGCTGTTCCACATCTTGGTAGTACTAATAGTATATTATCTTATACTGACAATATATCAATATCTTATATTAACAGAGATAGTTATATCAATGCATCATATTATAAGCGTGATTATTATAGACACACAAAGTTTTGTACTGAGCAATTTAAGTCGTAGGCACAGAAAGAAGTCAAACCAAAAAATGTTAGTACATAACTTTTTTTCAGTAAAATCTATAGAAAGTTAATGGTGAGAGTCAAACTGAAATGGATCTTCCAAACATGTCTCCCGCAAACAAAAGTTAGGATGCTTTATCCCTTGAAGAGGGATCGATGGTGAAGTGAATTTGAGCTTATAATTGGCCAAGTCAAACTTTTCCACGCCAAATAATAAACTAAAATGAAATAAAATATGACCCAACTTTTTCAGACCACGCAGTCAATACCCGCAGACAAATCAATAGACTATTCAGTAGGCATCGATCGCAAATGAATAAGCCAACTTGAGTCTCTGAAAACCAACGGGTGAGATTTTCTGATGAAAGTTAGTCCTCCCCATCAGATTCCAAATCAGATCTTTTCACGAAACTTTTTAGAAAGCTGAGAAGAGTAGAGAAATGAACAATCCCCAATTCGCTAAGGATGCAAGAAGCCATGTGAGAGAAACAATAAATAAAGATACAAAACTTACCAAATCCAGCAAAATGTTTCACCGTCACCCACACTACGCACTCAACTTCAATAAAGGTCGATTAACTTTTCCTACTTCTATATTTTACGAGGCACAAGTTTTGAATTTAGTATCTCGAATCCGAAAAATAATATTTCGACCCTTCAAATTATTCGACTGATTATTTTATTATACCATCAAACACTTCTATCGTTGATGATGAAAAAAGCTGTGTTATGCTTCTGCACTGAGAGATGAAGAGAGGAAGTAATTGTTTGACATCAGTGTAGCCAAAGCTTATAAGTACATAAGGCATGAGTCCCTGCCTCTGTTACTGCACATATCTGCCAGTTTTTTCAGCTTCCCTTTCTCAAGCAAAAGGAAGAAAAAAGGTAAATAACGAAGGATTCTAGTAGAGTAGCTGATACACTTGCAGAAAGTCTACGCAGGATTACAAAAAGCATCCAACCAAAATAGACTCTATAATTGACATTCCTCAACACCTTCTATATACAAGCTTAACATTGTTGATTATGAAAAATCATTTCGGATACTTCATGGATGAGAAATAATGAAGGTAAAAAAAAAAAAATCTGAATATAATACCAAAATACCACCGGTTTTCCCTCATATTCTACAGTAAGAACACACATTACCCGATAGATAATGATGAGAAAAACGTGGGTATTTTGGATGAACATATATATCAACCAAAATAAATTTAATACTTGAGAAACACAAAAAAGAAAAGAAACAGATAAAAAATATGAAAGATGAAAAATTGGATGGGAATTCTACTTGTTAATTATGGAGAGGATCTGGGCAACTTGGTACTCTTCTTTTGGTTTCATCAAAGCCCTTTCGGGTTGTGTTGCTGGGACCAAGATGAGTCCTTCCATTGAAGTACTTGTTGAACAGATCCTCCTTCCTCTTATTGCTAATATTCATATTGCCATGGCTGAATTTCACGTTGGGCACTGCATTTCCTGGAAACACACGAATCCCCTCAACCTGGGACGTGTGGCACATGTGCAACGCCACAAGCATCAGCAGCACACACGCATATAGGACTCTCCTGCCGCCAGCAACCAACATGGCAAGAGAATAAAACACATAAATTTTGGGTGTTTCTTGAACCCAATTCCCCAAACACCCTTGTTTTTTTTCTTGTTAGTTGCCGAGTAGTGTTTTGCTGAAACCTGGAGGAAAGTGGTGTATGGTGTTGTGAAGAAAAGAAAAGAAGGAAAAGAACAGAAAGGAGAAGTTGGAGTTTTGTTTTGAGTGTGAATTGGGATGTGATGTTAGAAAAGGAGTATTTGCGTGGGTTTGAGAGAAAAAAAAAAGGAGAGGGCGAAGGAAAGGAGTGAATTGACTGCTAGTTATTTGAGGGGAGAGATGCATGGTGTTTGTCTGTCTCA
>OY731407.1:17061310-17226946 GCA_963425845.1 Sphenostylis stenocarpa
TGATTCAAAGCAACACTACCATAAATAGAAGATGAGTGACGATTCAACAAATCAAAATACGTTAGGGAACAAAAAAAATCTCGACAATGGGACAGTGAATGTGATGGATAGAGTTCAAACATACTTTTGTATCAAGTAGCATATCTCCGTTATTATCAGTAATTATGTTGGCACCGTGTGCTTTCAACCATTCCGAACACTCTTCCAAAGCATCTGTATCTCTTTCATCACTTACTCCAACCCCAGTTGAAAACCCAAGAACCTGAGAAATGTACGAGACAGGTAGAGTTGGCCGATATGACCGGCACATGCAGTTCACAGCCTTATAACGCATCTTTTCAACATAGAGATCTGTAGAAATTCAAAAATTCATTTCAGTTTATCCCCTTAATACAGTGAAAAATGTTAATTACAAACACTCACCCATAAGGCAGGTGTTTAAGTTAGGAGCTGCTTTGTACAGTCTAAAGAATGCAACATAATTTCCTGAAGTTACAGCACCACGAACAGCTAAGGCATGCTTTACAGCTTCATCCTTTTTTGCTTCGCAAGATAACCTGGTATTAACAAACATTAAACATTCAGATTTGAGACCTTCTACGAATAATGACAAAATAATTGACACAAGGCTATAATTATACTATTATTAAAATAATTCGTGGAAAAATATCTACGTACAGACATAGAAAGACTTGGCATATAAATCCAATCTCTATTTTGCTCATCAGCACCTGAGAATCACTGATTTGCACCCAAGGTCCCAAAATAAGGAAGGATCCACATTGACCGGGAGAGGACAACTACGCCCACAAACTTCTAATATATTTTAATTATAGATGTGTAATTGCAAATTATCTTTATAATTTATGTTATAGTAAAAAGTTAATTCAGAATATAACTATTGACTCCATAAATTTATTCCTTTTATTTTCTCTTAATTAAACATTTTTAGTATCATCTATTGTGTTTTTATTTTTTTATTTTTTTTACATACCATCGTTGCAATTAACCAAAAGTAGTAAACTTTAACAGTGCATATTATAATAATAATAATAATAATAATAATAATAATAATAATAATAGCACAAAATTCTGATAGGTGAAACACAATATAATTATCAAAGCATGTTTCTGGGAATATTACTCCCAACAATTGAATCTAATATCTTTCAACAGTGAAGATTTTAATAATAAAATAAAAAAATTCTGATAGATGAATCACACGGCATTATTCACTTCTACCAAATCTTTACAAAAAAAGAATCAAGTTAGCTGGGAAGTATGGGGCAAACCTTGCCATTGATGAAACGAGATCTCTGTTATTGTTTGAATGCATTATAACACAAAGCAAGTTGTAAGCAGCAAATTCCATATCGGACCCCTCAATGCCTTCAGCATAAAGAGTTTTTAACTGAGATTGGCACTGCATTCACACAAATAACATCAATAGCTAAACTCCATTTACAAGTTGAATAACATCCTGAACTTCTATAATAAATCATTCCCATTTCAAAACAAGCAAAAATAATACCCATATTTCCTCTTTGATTAAAAATTATAATGAACTATTTCTTAGTATTGACCGCCTTTATGTCCTGTTTCGTAGAGTAGCAATAGGACAGATGGAAAATAAAAAGATGAGTGGAAATAGGTGACAAATAGGGTAAAAATTAAAAGGTACTAAGTTGAAGAGAAATAAAAAAGAGAAGATGAGAGATACAGAAAACCGAAACAGGTGATAAATACAGTGGAGAAGTATTGATATAAATTAAAATCTCTCCTCCCATTTTTTCTTTCCTGTCACACAAGCTAAATTAAATCTGTTCTCCCTATTTCCATTCCATCCCCTCCAACCAAAAACCCCATTAGTGAAAAATCTTGATCTTAGAAGAAAAACAGATGCATAACCAGAAAAAAAAAAAGTAACCAAAGCCTATAACGAATTAAAACATTGCAGTTTCTTTTCTTAAAATAATATCCAGAACTAACCTGATTATATTCTGGCAGGTCCCCAAATTCCACTGCCAGTCGGGCATGTGTTTCATACACCTGAAGCATTATTTCAAGAGTTATAAAGGGAAAAAAGTTGGAAAATATATTTTAGTGTTTACAGAATATACAAATGACCACCACAAAAGCCTTTCGCAATGTTATATCAAATGATATTTTTATGTTCTATCAGAAACGAATTCTGATATGCAGAACACGTTCAAATAAATAAAATATAAGTTGGGGACGACATGCTTTTAATAATATAATATATCTTTACCTTAATACAAGTATGGAAATTTAAAACTCAAAGAGGTTCCTGAACGATTGATAAGTAGCATAGCCAGAGAGATGTGGCGGAAATGGGAAATCATTAAATTGAAAAAAAAAAGAAAGAATAACCATACTAGAATGCTATCAATCAGAAAAAATACCTTGACTGTTAATTGATTGCGTATTCGTTGAACAGTTAGGTCTTGGCGAATGGACTTTAACTGGTCACATTTATAAAGGTAATTCTTCTGAGAATTCTGAACCATCAATAGCGCTTTCTCAAGAACCTCTTCAGGTCTTACCTGTACGTACATAGCATTTTAATAAGGTTCATAGTCCAGGAGTGAAGGAAATAGGGCAGAGAAAAATAGCAGCACACAATTTAAATTCCTGAGAGGAGACATTACAGTGGCAGGATCAGGTGCAGAAGTTAGGCGCAGGTAACGCTTTTCAATTTCCTGGCAAGTACCCTTCACAGTTAGAGCATCCCAGTCAATATCCTCAACAGCTTTGCTGGCACCATCCTCAAAGCTTTTGCTTAAAACCAAGGCACCAGCCCTTCTATTATACAAGTTTCCAGCTCCAGCATGCTTTTTCCTTGAGTTATTATTTTCTGTTCGATGCCCTTGTAAATCAAATCTCTTGGAACGATTTTCTCGTCTCTTCCTTTCCTCTGGTGAATCACTAAAAGCCATTGCAGCAGAATAATATGCCGTCAAACTTTGTTCCTTATCACTATCACTAGATGCATCACCATTTTCAGAAACAATAGAAGCATCTGTAAGACGCTGCTTCTTAAATGGCCTTTGAAGAGCCTTACTAGACATTCTATGCAGTAATGGAGAAAATTTAGTATTCCTCAACCCGTCCTCCTTGCTTTCTTTGTTTTCCACCGCCACCTGCACGTCATTTAAATAAGTAATGAAACATCCATTCTTTGCAACTTATTGGCACACATACTTCACATTCTCAACATGATTGTACTTTGAAAGCTCTGTTTGGATGGCAAAGAACAATTAAAAGGCCCTTCAGAAAAGAATAAGGAAGGTACAGACACAAAACAAATTGAAGTTAGCTTGTATGTGTTTGTAAACAAGGGTACCGAAGTCTAGACACAACATGGAATAGAAGTTACGCTATTCCATAACCCATAAGATAAAAATGTCATGAAATGAAGACAAACCAATAATAAAAAATAGATTAAAAACAGGAAAAACGAAAAGTAAACTGCAGTTCCACTCCATTTGTGACAAGAAAGCAACAAGAATAAAACCAGCTAGAACCTTGAAAAATTACTTGAACAAGCAAATAAATACCTTTCTGTCCTTTGCATTGGGTACCCAACTACTGTATTTTACAGTTTCATTATTGATTAACACTGGATTGTCAACTGGCTTCTCCTCTGGCATTGGCTCCCACCTACTTTTAGATCGTCTAGGACTTTTTTTATACTTTGGCAATAAAGAATCCTGGGCTGATGAGAGTGAACTACTGTATGCAATATCAACAAATAATATTTGTCATATAATATTGCATCACTAATTAAAATAATATTTGGTAATTAAACTATAATTTAATGTTTACAATAATACATACGAAACAGAGGTGCAATGCATCATATTTGTATGAAAAGAATGAAAATGAGGATAAAATTCTCAAACATATAGGTACCTATCATAAAGTTGAGTTAAACTGGCACAAATTGATTTCAAAATAAATCCACAAGTTGCTATGCGCAATAGCAAACTTACATGTAAAAAGACAAATTCCACTTCTAAAATAATTGTTATGTTAATAAATTGATTCTCTACTATTTCACAGCATAGATCATTACATAAATAATGGTCATAATTCATGAAACAATATATATGCTCTATCCAAAACTAAAGTTATAAAATATCAATTTTTAGAACAGGAAAGGTTCTAAAAATCGTTTAGGCTTGCATGAAACGGCTTCAACAATAAAAAACAAACACTGGTTTATCCATTTTATCCTCAAGAAATATTTCCCTCCAAAAACATGAAGAGTTTCACCATTGACCAACCAGGCCACCACCTTTCCAAGATTCAAAATCTCTATTTAGCCACTAAAGTAATTTCACAGTGAGATTGGGGGAGATCGGTTGTATGTGCATGAGTTGATGGTGGTTAGGGGCTATGGGCATTGAATCTAGGATACCCGTGGCTGGGGGATTCTAGGATGATCTGAAATCATTTGGTCGTAAAAAAAAATAAAAAATAAAAAATTATATATATATATATATATATATATATATATATATAAAATAAATGAAAAATCAGCTGATGGGGTACTATTGATGATCTCAAATTATCGGTTGTGTATAAAGGGGCATCTCTTCTCATACTAATGGGGTAGTATTGATCCCAAAAAACCTATCACATCAAACAAAATTTTTAATAGTTTCTATAATTATTTTAATGAAGTATTGTCATTTTACTTGTATAATATAATCTAGTTACTTTTCTTTAAAATTAATTACACTCAATTTTACATATTTTGGCCCTCCCAAACACAAGAAATAAGCTACTTTCATCCTCACTTATATATTCCAGGTAAAACCAAATAGAAGGATAGATAGAAATTGATCAAACTATGAAAATTAGCAAAAACCAGAAACACCTGAAATTTAGACTAGGAACAAGAATGACATGTCAACATACAAAAGCAAGAGGTAAACAGGAAACATCATACTCTTTATTTATCACATCTGCATCTGGCATTGGGAAAAGTGGTTCCATATCCCAATTTCTTGTGTTGAGAGTACCATCAGCTGTTGCCTTAGTGATCATCTGCAAAGGAGGTTAAGGAATCTGATAAGATTATTGAATCAAACTGACAAACAAAATCAAGAAAGCAACTTAAATGATTGATGCCAATAAAGATCAATAAAAAGGACTAGTAGACAGTGGGTAAATCTAAATATTTCTTATTCACAACAGTGAAAACCATTACATGGATCTACCAGGAAGGTGCATTAGCTAGTAGCCTAGTACTTAGGTGGAAGTTGACTAGAATTATGAGCATGGGGACTGAAAATATGTCCATGATTCTTCTCCAAATTCAAATATCGTAAGTGAAAAACAAGTAAAAATATATTCAAATTTTCAGACACACAGCACCAGAGAATAATTGTGTCCCTCTGCAGGCAAACACTGCAATCAATTTCAGTAACCCTCTTGCACGCATTGGAGGTGCAGGAGAGCAAGGACTTTAGAAGAAATTGTGAAGAGAGATCTCATGGTAAAAAATATTCCTAAAGCTATGGCTTTTTAGTGTGCTGAATGGCATCATGTGATCCGTGTAGCTGTCCTTACCAAAGACTTTGGAAGAAGTCATCAGGCGAGATTTCATGGTAAATAATATTCCTAAAGCTCTGGTTTTTAACCACACTGAATAGCATCATGTGATCTAGGTAGCAAACTTTACCTAATGAGATAAAGCTTTGTTGTTGTTCTTGCATACTTTGACAAAACACTAATTAATGGAGCAATGAGAAAAATTCAAATTGGGTTCTGGTGGGTAATCTGAAGTTTTAGCAATTTACATATAAAAGAAAATTACAATACCAACCAAGGAAGTGATAGCATACTTTCATAGAACCAAGTTAACACCAGTTGGTTGCTTTTTGAAGAGAAAATTTACACTACATTGTGAACATGTATAAAGAGTTGGCAGCGCATGTAAAGAGTCTGAAGATTGTCAGTATAAAGGTTTTTATAATATCAACCCAACCACCTAGATCCTTTTAAAGTCAATAATCTATAGCATGATCAGATGACAATGTAAAAGGCATCCATACTATCGATGCATTCTAATTAAATTCTCTATTAAAGTATTTCATAGGAAAGCACTATCTGTGTATGCATATATTATTTATTACATTTAAAAATCTTGTTAATTGAGAACAATGAGTATAAATGTGTGGGTGTGTCTATACACAAATGTCATCTATCACTTACCATTAGCTCTAAGTGTCAATTTTTTTTCTCAATGTCTCTAGGGCCAATTAAAAAAAATAAAGGCAGCCATATAAAAGGTTATTTACAAACAGACCCTGTTCTGTTAGATCCTAAGGTTATTTACACACATGAATCATCTATGGTTTCAAGAGCATCGTAAGTGTGCTTCAAATGTATCATGTGCCATAATGCAAAAAAGCTGCAAAACTAGAAGGGAGGGACAAATATATCTAGCAAAACTAAAACTAAAACTTCACCTCCTTCATGACAGCCTGACATGCAGCCATTTGGTTATCATCTTTACACCGAGCCAAAGCTCTTTCAACATAGCCACGTAACGACTTGGGAAACATACCAGGCTGTGAGCAAGAATAGTTCGGTTTGAAAAGTTAATAAACAAAGTAATCATCATTTGGTTGCAATATCAATTTCCTCCATAAACAACCTGCATTTAATAAATTCCTTGAAATTCAAGTGTTAATTTAAAATTTTGTTCTTGGCTCCAATTCGTGTTTTTTCACTAGTCACAAATTAAGGTTAGTTATCACTTTAGAATAAAATATTGCTATTCTCTAAAACATTAGCTTTTAACCTTGATGAATTGCGTCTTATAATCTAAAGCAGATCTCACCCAGTGGGATAAGGCTTTGTTGTTGTTAGAAGAAAGTAATATTATAAACCAGACAGTATTTAGTATGCCTACTCTATGTTAGCATAAGAAATGGTAAGGGAGTTTCCCTTCACAGATAAGTTAAGGGATTAGGTAGCTCGGCTGTGTTCACCAATTTATTTGTTCTTAGTGTGTTTCCTCTTATCCTCCTAACCCTTATAAAAAATATTTTCCTTAACTTATTTTTTTCTTATATAGCAAAATCTCCCCAAACATAAGCAAGTCCAAACACTTGGTTTCTGTCAACTTGTAGTACAATGTTATGTTTTCTATATCTTTATGTTTCGTTTAAAGTGAGTAATGAAATAAACTAACTAAACTGTAAGGATGATAATAACCTAGCATGCATTATGTAATGTAAAAATTCATTGAATATCATGTTCAAGTATCACCTTAAGTATAGAATTAGCAGCATCATTAGATGATACTTTCTCAGTTGGCTTCGGTAATGAAACAGCAATATACGCAGGTTTTGGTGCTGAACTGATTGTAGAGCTATCTTTTTCGACTTTGGGCTGTCCAAATGTCAAATTTGAAGCAATTCGTGGATTTGTAGGAATTTGAAGTTTGCTTACCCGTTTTGCATCCGGAGATGGAGCACTTTGTACAGGTGCCAGATTCACCTGTTGAGAGGGAAGAGGCAGCGGAGGAGGAGGAGGAAGGTACAAATTGGTTCCTTGTGAAGACACAGTCTTCTGTTGATCCTGAAATGTATCATAAGAAGATTTTAAATCTAAAGGACTTTGATAGTTTGGTTGAATAGGATTAGTTTGTTGTATCTGAGAACTTTGGGGCCCATGTTTCCAGTAACCATCGTGATCACCACTATTAATTGCAGCAGGCTGACCATAAAAAAATGAACATGAAATTAATAAGTTAACTAAGCTAGACTTCGCAAAAAAAAAAAAAACTAACCAACCAAATTCAACAATCTCATAAAACTGAATCCAAACAAGATTTAGATATCCAATGTACAAAAAAATTATTGAAATTTGAATTCAACAAAAACCATAACCAAAGCAACTTGACATGTATGAATAACAATTTAACTGCTCTGTCAAGTCAAATATTCTGACTAGTAATAATTTTTCCACGATTTTGGTTGAAAGTAATCTCCAAACCTGAAAAGAAGGTATGGTGGAAGAGCTGGACTCTTGCCTCCAAAATGGTGGATATGATTGTGGAGGCTGGGTATTTGGAGTCGCATAACTACTAGTAACTGCAGGAATAGGGCAACCCAAAGCAGATGAACCTGTGACAGATAAGTTCTCTGTCCCTGGTGCACAGCTGACCTCTGTTTGGTTGTAGTAGTCTGCCCACTGTTTGTATTGTTGCTGATATGGCATTGAAGTAGTGGCAGTACCAGAACTATAAGAACCACTGGAATCTGGGGTGTAATTAGTATATGGATGAGAAGAGTAAGTGCCATTGTTCCACACGGTCGCTTGATTTCCATATCCGCTGCTGTTTTGGTAACCTCCAGTAGTCTGATAATCAGCAGGATTGTAATAAGTGCTTGAATAACTTGCGGATCCAGCATAAGACCCAGTATTCTGAAAGGAGGAAATAGGCTGATAAGGAGCACCTGAGTTTTGATATGCTCCTACAGGCTGTGAATAGGTATGATTAGGTTGCTGCTGATAGTTGTTATAGTAGCCCGAGTATCCCATGCTGCCATAACCATATGGATTAGAAGAACTTGGGTATGATGCGTATGCATTGTAATCTTGGGTAACATTAGCTGTTCCCAAATTTGATGAATTACCAGCAACTGATGATACATTTTGTCCATCTTGAATGCTTCTTGCAGGCTGCTGTGGATGTTGATCATACTGGTAGGTTGGATTAGAATAGATTCCATTTCCTGTAGAGCTGTGAACAGTCCATGATGCAGCTTCAGACCCAGTTGTAGTGGGAGCATAGGCACTTGGATGGTGTTGGCTAGCATCAACGTGCCGGTTCTACAAAAGAAAGAGATTGTGAGTTATGCTTTACGTGATCGAAGTACACTCAAGTGAACCATGCATGCATTGACTAATACAAGTATGAGATGGCCTTCAGGTAAAAAACATCCAAAAACAGAAAAATTCAGGTGTAGAAATTAAGTAGGTATCCATTTGCACCGATAGCCTAGACAGTACAGAAAGAGAATAAGCCTTAGCAAACATTTTTTTCCCTAAAAGACAAGTCATGCATAGAACAGGCTCAGAAATTTCTCAAGCAAATTCTCATGATTTATGAACCATTGAAAATATCAAAATAATGATTGCAGCAGGTTCTAAGTATCCAGTAACATATGGATCACAATTTTAAATATGAAGAATGCTTAAATGAAATCAGTATATCACATTTTCAAACTCATTGAATAAACAACACTTTTGATTCACAACCTTTACCGTGAAATTAAGCATCTAAACTACTTAATTTTTAAGACACTGAATCACGCTTCATGGATTACCTCGAACAGATGTGGCTCTGGGGGAGCTAAGGTCTCAGTATTACTTCCTTCGTTCGCCATCTCGCCGAAACCCTGATTGAACGAAAAAACACAAGCACATAATTAATAATTAAGTCCGTCCAAATCCGAGAAAAACCCTAATAAATTGATAAGGAATCGCAACAGTGCAAACCTCGGAATCTCAGAAAATGAATGGGGAAAAGTTCATTACGGTGAAATCAGGGTAGCAGTTAGGAATAGGAGGAAGCAGAAAAGCAAATTGGGGAGAAGAAGAAAAAATAATGAAAAGCAGAAAAGAAAAACAAGTAGAAAGATAGAAAGATATCTACGAAATATTAAGACGGAGAATAAAAAGATTGAAAAAGTAAGAAGAGGCAGGACTTTGCAGTAAAACGTATAAAGGGGTTACAGGCGAAAACGCCGGGGGAGAGAGATTGGGAAAAGAGAGGAAAATTGCGTTGGGTTGTGTTTGTGAGGGAAAAAGTTGGAAGAAATAGAATAGAGAGAGGGACTGTGCATTATAATAATCCTCCAATGGCGGTACAGCAACGTTCATAATAATAATCCCAAATACTATATTATCTTAATCATTAATTAACTATTTTCTGTCAATAATTATTATTTTTGTTCAGCTCTTTCATCCTGAAATTTGGCTTAAGGGTTTGGTCCTCAAATATGAAAATAATAATAATAATAATAAATCTCTAAACTTGAAAAAAAAATATAAATTAATGTAAAAGTCTCTGACTTACATAGAGTTAAATTTATAAGCATGGATCACTGTTATGTTTGAATTTTAGTATTTTTTATTAGTCTATTAATTGATAGAATATTCTCAAAACTCTTTTTCTGATATTTTATACGTTAAAAGATGAGTTATTTGACCTGTAACTAACAAGATAATTCAAAATATTCTCTAGTATGTAATATTGTTGTTATTTTGCTAGTTTATTAATAAATATTTTATTATTTCTATATATATAAAAAAACGTTGTCAAAACTACAATTATGGTTAATAAAAGTCAAGTCTAGCAACATAAATTTAATGACAATTCAGCATTGTTAAATGTTTTTTTCTTCCTTGAATTTAGACAGTTATATTTGTCCTTCATTGAAACTAAAATATATGTCCCTCGTTGAAACTAAAAATATATATATTTCTTAATCCCCAAATTTAGAAACAACTCTTTTAGTCATAACTTTTAATTGATTTCTTTTTTGCAATTTAAAGAATATAATAATGGTAGACTTTTAAATTCATATTAATGAATAATATATTAAAATATATTATGAATTGCTTTAATTTCACGAAATTCAATAAAGATCTATTTACATTTTTTTTAGCATTGAAATTCATTTTAAGGACAAATTATTTTGAAGTTTAGAGATTTTATTCCAACATACCTTCTTTTCTTATCTAAGAAAGAAAAATTGTGTCTAAAAACATCGTTAACTTTAATATTTCCATCTCAACTCCCATTTGGTAACATTATTAAACCAATTTCATTAAAACCATTTGTTTTGTTCATTTGAAACAATTTCCTCAATTGAGTAGATCGATATGCACTTGAAGTGAACTTGATTTTTAAATTGCAACACGGTGTTGTTATCGACATTTCCCTTATATTTCCCGATCATCCTCATTTTTTTTTACACCCATGCACCTTAATTGGGACATCTCGTATTATAGTTTTCTAATACATGATTCTATCATTATTCAACAATCAAACTGGTATTTGGAAAACAAGACATAGACTTTTGGGCATAACCCAGAAACCAAAGTAAGGTTGGATTAAAAAGGTATGTTAGAAAGATCAAGTACCTAAATATGGCATGTATAAGAGGTGTAAAATATGGGATATACAAGTAGCATTAATAAGAGACGTAAAATATTAGTGACTGGCCACTATTGGGTGTGATGCAATTAATAGAACCTACGTTGCTTAGAGTTGTATGCAAGAATTCCAACAAAACAACAACGGCCCATGCCTTTTTCCTGTTCTTCTAGATATGCAGATGCACATGATGAAGCATGCAACGGGCAAACAATGCGTTGTACTCTCTTCAACAACCTCACTGTAATGGAATGACAAGAATCATAGCTAAGCAGGCCCAAAACAATACCTCTCTGTAATGTCATTGTGTGATAAATTACCTTCATCCTATGTCAGCAAGATCTAACTAACTTGGAACCATGATTTTCCTGCCTACTACAATCTATCCAACTCACAACTTATTAAATATATATTTTCAATTATTGTTTCGGTTTTTTACTAGAGGGGGTTAAAAAAATTTAAATTTTACTATATGAGGTCGAATTTTACTAAAATGTACCAAATCATACAAAAAGAAACGATTTAGATGGTTAAAATCGACTTTAGAAGCCCAAGTTTGACTCACATCGTGTTTCCAGTGGTTTCCACATTTTATTTTATTTAGGTGAAATCGTGTTTTCATTATTTTTTTTAAATGTGATACTTAGCACGAGTTACACATAATTTGTTTTTTTTTTCAAAACAGGATTTTTTTTATTTTTTTTAATATTTATTTATTAAATAATTATTTTAATTGAATTATTAATTTAATAGAAAACAAAATTATTTAAACATAGTTAAATTTAATTCACTATATTTATATAAAAATATTATATTATTAAAAAATACAAATTTATTGTCAAAATGGACAGATTTGCACGATTATGTCATTCATTTTAATAAAAGGAACATTTTTTATTTCCAACTTGTACATCATTTTATTTCGAATCCAATTTAGTTGTAGGTCTTCCCGATGTGTCTCAACGCATATTAGCATCAGGACAAAAATTTGGACATGTATAAGTAGACCAATAATCTTCATTTCGAACCGGATAAAATTGAAATTCATACACCTTATGAATGTTTTGTAAGTTGTAAATCATATTGATAAATGTAGTCAATTGTAAATGACAAGAAAAACAAAACAATCATAACATGAGAATAAGGGAGTCAAAGAACTTGGAATTCCCCACAATCACACCACCATTGATTTAATCAAATTGTGTAACTTATCGATCTTTGACGATGCTAGGGATTGTATTTGTCTTAAATGTCAAACTCATAATTATCTCGATTGTACATTTGAACATGACACATTCGAGCACACTGTTCGTTTTTGTTAAGCAGTGTAGTAATATGTTTTGGATACTCATGTTCAGCTCGTCGTAACATGTACTATGCTTTCATGCCTCTTTCCACAAATCAAGATTCAATTCTTTTAAAAGTTGTTTTTACTAAAGCAGATAAAGGTAAAACTCGTGTTCCTTTGAGAACAGAATTCATAAACTCATCAAGATTTGTTGTCATATGTTCATATTGTTTCCCTCCATCATAAGCTTGAGTCCATTTCTCCAGTGGAATCTCATCTAATCAAGACATTTGTTGTTGAAAATCAGACCTTAAAGTAGATAATTTTGCTAAAAAATTTGGTTGTTTTATCTCATATCCTGCATAGAAAAATATTATTTTAGACATATTTTATTTAGATAAAAGAATTTGTCTACATTAGAAGATGTTTACCTAGATTGACGAGTTGTCTTTTCAAATAAATATTTTTTAACTTTTTGTTGAAATTTGAGACAATATGACGAATACAATACACTAAGGTGAGATCATTCCAATCAAGATCTTCTGATTTTAAAACTGACAATATTCCTTTGCCTATGTTTGTTATCATGCATAAATTATTTTGAGGTGTAACGTAATGTCTTAGAAGTTGCAAGAACCATATAAAGTCTCTTTCGTTTCACCTTCCACAATTGCAAATGCAAATGAAAATATGTTTCTATTGTCATTTTGTGAAATTGTAATCAATAATGTAACATGATATTTCCCTGAATGTACCATCAACTTGAATAATTGGCTTGTAATATTTTAACCCTTCTATACATGGCTTAAATGACCCGAAGACACGCTCTAATATAAATGGTGGATTATTATGGATACCATGCATTGAATGAGGAGAACAAATGTACTGAACAATTGTATTAGAATTATTATCGTCAACAACTTGCAACTACCTTAGAAAATCATTATATGAGTCGTCCCAATCTCCAAATGCCACAGTAAATGCCTTTTGTTTCGCTATCCATGCTTTTTTGTAAGTCATTGTATAACCATGTTTGTCTTTGACTTCTGCAATCAAAGTTTTAATATGAACAGAGTGATCTATTTTAACTAATTCAAAAATAATGTTAGCAATGATAGAAGAGTCTAAGTTTCTTTCATTCTATAATTTTTATTCATATTATTTTTGGACACAGATACTATGATCTTATAGTATTTTACTCCAACAAATCATGACTAAATAAAGGAAGTTATGATTATACAATATTTTATACCGTTATACAAACATATAATTTAGTTAATCAAATATCTTTATCCCAACATTCCCCCTCAAGTTGGTAAAGGAATGTCATACATTCCCAACTTGTCCAATAATCTCCTAAAAATCTGACTTGTCACAGCTTTGGTAAGAATATCTGCCAACTGATCTTCAAATTGAATATTTGGCAATTCCAAAATATTTTTATCAAGCTTTTCCTTGATGAAAAATCTATCAACCTCCACATACTTCATTTGATCATGTTGGACAGGGATGTGAGCAATGTCGCGCACAACTTTATTATCACAATACAACTGAATGAGACGTGTATGTCCATACCCTAAATCCTGGAGAAGTAGTCTGAGCCACAAACATTCACAAAGTCCAAGAACCATTCCTCTAAGTTCAGCTTCTGCACTGAATCTAGCTACAACTTTCTACTTCTTGTTTTTCCATGTGACAAGATTACCTCCTACAAATATAAAGTATCCAGAGGTTGATCTTCTATCATCAAGAGCACCTGTTCAATCTGCATCAGTATAAACTATCACATCCTTGTAGTTGGAGTTCTTCTTGAACATAACTCGTTTTTCCAGGAACAACTTTTATGTACCTTAAAATCCATATAACAACATCCATGTGTTTTTCACCTGGATTGTGCATGAACTGACTAACCACACTAAGAGCATAAACTAAATCTGGCCTAGTGTGTGAGATGCATCAATCTCCCTACAAGTCTCTAATTTCTTCCTTTGTTAGTTGGAGTTTGATCTTCTTCAATGCACAACTTTAATCCCTCTTTAATTGGAGAATTTGCTGGTTTGCATGTTGTCATTCCAGTTTCTTTCAGTAAATCCAATGCATACTTTCATTGTGAGAGAAAAATATCTGACTTTGATCTTGAGACCTCAATTCCAAGAAAATATTTCAAAGGACCAAGAACCTTCATCTCGAATTCCTTTGCCAAGTACTCTTTCAATGTTTTGCGTTCCTCTAGATCGTTTCTCATAATTATCATGTCATCAACATAGATAATAATAATTGTAATGTTTCCTTCCTTTTTCTTTAGAAACAAGGTATGATCTTGGTTGCTATGTTGATATCTAAAAGCAAGCATTGACTTGGTGAATCTACTAAATCATGCTCGTGGCGATTGTTTTAGTTCATACAATGACTTCTTCAACTTGCATACCTTTTTGCTATGTGTATTCGGGATCCCACATCCTTCTGGTAGCTTCATATAAACTTCTTTAGACAATTTCCCGTGTAAAAAGACATTTTTTACATCAAATTGTTGTAAGGATCAATCAAGGTTTACAGCTAGAGATAACAATATTCGAACTGTACTAATTTTGGCTACGGGAGCAAGCGTTTCAGTATAATCTATTCCATATGCTTGTGTGTACCCCTTTGCCACTAATCTAGCTTTGAATCTCTCAATTGTGTCATTTGCATTAAATTTCACAGTATACACCCATCGACATCCTACTGGTTTCTTTCCAACTGGACAATATACTAATTTTCATGTTTTATTTCTTTGCAAGGATCTCATCTCCTCATTCATAGCATCCTTCCACCTGGAGTCAGCTAAAACTTCCTGCATACTGTTAAGAATAGATACAGTAGATAATTGACTTATAAATGCGATATTTGAGTTAGACAGACTCTGGTATTTTGTCTTACTGGTGAGGTCAGGATCATAAGTAGGTTTAGGGATACCTCTAGTGACACGATTTGACAAAATTCTTTTTTTTTTGTATTAGATTCTTGAGGGGACGATTGATGTGGTATATCATCAGTATCAACTGACAAATTTTTGATCTCGACATGCTCAAAATCTTCCACATTATGTGGTTGTTGATCATAATATTGTTGTATACTTTCATCATCTCCTGATACAACTTTGTAACTTTATTTCTCCAATCTGACCTCAATATCAATTTCTTGAAGAACAAAAGTCTGAACTTTATCATAATTCTCCCCCTAAATTTCAGACTCGGGGGAAAAATATATCAAAGTTTCATGAAAAACTACATATATATTAGTAAACATTTGTTTGGTTTGTGGATTGTAGTACCGATATCCTTTCTAGTGATCCGCATAGCCAATGAACACACATCTTTTAGCTTTAGGAGACAACTTACTTCTTTGATGCTTGTGTAAGTGAACATAAGCAACACAATCAAAAACTCTATGTGTTAGTTCAGCAATTTTAGGACTTATTACTGCATCTGTAAGTGATTGAAGATGTGTTTTAAACTCAAGAGACCTGGACGGTGTTCGACTGATAGTGTATACTGCATATGAGAGTTTCTCCCCAATATATTGCTAGCATATGAGCTCCAATCAGTGTAGCTCGGACCACCTCCAATAGATGACGGTTCTTTCGTTCTTCTACCCCATTCTGTTGTGGAGTATTTGGACAAAATCTCTAATGAACAATTCCTTTAGCTACTAAAAAATATTGAAGTTCTGATTGCATATATTTTTCTCCGTAGTCACTGCGCAATACCTGAACTGGTGCTTTATACTGGGTCTCAATCATTTTGCAGAATTTCTGAAATAGTCCTCCAACTTCACTTTTAGATTTCATCAAACATAACCAAGTCATTCGAGTACAATAATCAATAAACATTACAAACCACGTTGAACCACCCAACATTGTAACCTTAGATGGACCCCATACATCAGTGAATGATCATAAAAGGAAGAGAACTTTTATTTGAAATTAAAGGAAAATATGTTCTATGACTCTTTGCAAGCTCACAAACATCACAATAAAAAGTTGAAGTATCTACTTGGTCAAATACATTTATAAATAATTTCTTTATGTAACCAAAAGATGCATGTCCTAGACGTTTATGTCATAACCAAATATCCTCGCCTTTTCTTACTTCTTAAGACCCTTTTGTTGCTAACACTTGACAAAGTCTCTTTAAATCTTTTTCTGTCATGTCCAGGTAATACAACCTTCCTCGCCTAATACCACAACCAATCATCTTCCTCGTTTGAATGTCCTTAAAAATATAAGAGTCAGGCCAAAAAATTACAACACATAAAAGAGCTTTGTTTATTTGCGAGACTGACAATAAGTTATATTTAAGAGAAGGAACAACAAGAACAGTATTAAGATTCAAATTGTTTGAAATAGAGACAGTTCCTTCTCCAATAATAGTGAATTTACTATCATTGGTTGTGGAAATACTTTTTTGTGAGGAAGATTTAAGATTTTTAATCTGTCTAACTTCAAAAGTCACATGATCAGAACATGCAGAGTCAATTATTCATGCATTATTCAGAACGGTAGATGTGTTTATTAAAGTCTTACCATTAGAATCATCACTACCTGCGATTGTAGCAAACATCATGTCTTTGTCGTCCTATTTGTCAATGACAGTTACAGCAGCAGTAGTTAGATTTCTTTTTTAATTCTTCTTCGATGTTCGACTGTGATCCCACCACTCGGGATATCCTATGATTTCATAGCATTGTTCCTTGGTGTATCCATCCTTATTACATTGAGTACACTTGTAGTTACCTTTTTCAAAATCTTTTGATTGCTTCGATTTGCTGTGATGATTTGTTGGTTGCTTCTTTGTTATCATAGCTGTGGAATCAGAAATCATATCTTCTATTTTCAATGTTGTTCGCCAGACTGTCTCTCTCCGGATCAATGCATAACATTCTTCTAAATCAGGTGTCACTTCCTTGCGCAATATGTCTCCACCAACTTGCTCAAAATCATCATCCAGTCGAGCAATGAATATATGCACCCTTAATCTTTCAATGGACTTCTGATATGACTTCACATCATTAGGATCCTTCATGACTACTTTGTCACGATGATCCAATTCCCTAAAAATCTCAACCAACTCCCCATAATATCCAGTTAAGGTTCTATTATTTTGTTTTGCAGTGAATGTCCTTTGATTCAGGGCAAACACCTGTAGCTCATCACTTCCATCATAAAATGTCTTTGACAAAACATTCCAAATATCGAAGGCAGTGGGTAAGCGAAGATGTCTTTTCATGATTTCTGGCTTCATGGACATCTATAGTCATCTTTTCACTTTTTGGTTTTCAGCATACCATTTTTCATATCTCATACCGTTCTCTGTTGCAGGCTTAACCTTCTCACTGATGTAGGACAATTTTTCCCTCTCTGTAATGTGCATCTTTATTAGTTGTGACCATACGTCATAATTGGATTCATTTAGGATGATTACGTTGAAGACACATTTAGATTGAACAACCATTGGAATTAGTTTTTCTGTCATCTCTCCAGTTAAGATCTCCAAGGATTTAGAAAGAAAAAGAAAAAAATTATAAGCTCTGATACCAAATTGAAAAACATAGAATTCATTCTATAATTTTTATTCATATTATTTTTTTACACAAATACTATGATCTTATAGTATTTTACTCCAACAAATCAGAACTAAATAAAGAAGGAAGTTTTGATTATACAATATTTTATATCGTTATACAAACCTATAATTTAGCTAATCAAATATCTTTATCCCAACAAAAAATAATATTAGCAATGATAGAAGAATCTAAGTTTTGATGATTTGGGTTTAACATTGTACTCAAACATGTATGTGATACTTCAATTTTCTTAATCTCCCATTGGGTACGAATTTTACTGTATGAAGCACGAACTCTCCATTGATACCCGTTGTCATAACATCATCATCATATGCATTACAACAATGAAAAAATCTTTTCTTCTTCATCAATAAAATCTTCAACAATATCTTGAATAACATGATTATTAACGATCATGGATGAGGTACCAACTTGAAATCTATCCATCTAATTAAAAAAAAGCTGATTAGAAAATTGACTTAAATAATTTATAAAATTTAATAAAATAAGTAAATGACTAAAAAATATAAATAATTAATAAAATTTAATAAAAAGTAAATGACTAAAAAATTTAAATAAAATTTACTTAAAAAAATATAAATAATTTATAAAATTTAATAAAAAGTAATTGATTAATAATATACAAAATTTAATAAAAATGTAAACAATATATAAAATTTAATTACAAAATGTAAATAATATATAAAATTTAATAAAAGGTAACTAATTAAAAAATTTAAATAAAATATACTTATATCTACCTTTATAAAATTAAACTTCAATAAATAGAAATAGGAAAGTGTAATGACTTGATTTAAACAAAACATTCAAGCATTTATATAGGTCTTCGAAATGTTATTACAATTATTCATCTGTATCTATTGATTTGAGCTAAAATTGTAATGAACTGTTGATGATTCCGTCTATATATCATGCAATTAACTCGTGGTGAAATAAGAAATGATACAAAATCGTACATGCAAAATGACTTCAGCAATAAATAAATGTGTTGAAGTCGTGTGTGGTGACGCGAGAATAGGTCGAGACAAAGGACAAAGTCGTAGGAACTGTGACGATTTTCAAAGAAAAATTGTCCCTTGTATAACGATTTTCTCTCATCATTGCATATAGAAATCGTGCATGCTATCACAATTTCAATGCAAGCTACAATGACCAGCGTGAAGATTGAACACAATATCCTTTGGTTGAATCACAATATCCTTTGGTTGAATCACGAGAATCTCTCTCCCCTACATTAAGGGAGGCATTAACCACTTTTTCTTCAATTTCAAATCAATTAACTTTGTTCCTATAAAGGATACTTACCACTATTGTCATATGTTTACTTGCATTACTCCAACATGAAAAAAAATAAAAATTGTAGTAGTTAAGTGTTATTATGAGAAAAGTATACTTTGTTATGTTAGGGATAGTAATGAAGAATGTGGTCACCATAAAGTTTGATTGATAATTATGCTATTGAAAATGACTAAAAGGTAATATTAATGCGTTCACGGGTTTTGCTGGTAAGTGAAGTTCTTGACTTGCCATCAAATTATTTATATCTCCATGTAAGTCATGGACCCTCCATGTAACCTAGCATTTATAATTGAGGAAGTCACTGTTTTGTTCTTTTAGAGGGGTAACGTATTTTCAGCACATGCAATAGTGTCCTTCTGGTTGAATATAGCTGTCAAGAGTAGCATAATATGAAGAGCATAATTAACATGTGTAATTTATATAAATGATTTCCTCTAATCATCATTTTCCTACAAATATGTCCTTATTGCATCTCTAGGACAAACATGTAACAAAGGCATTGTGGGCAGGAAATGAAAGATTATTACGTCCTAGGCGACATAACATGTGATAACAAAACATACACAAATATTGGATGACCGGGTTAAAAATTTAATCCACCTGAATTTGGACAATTAATGACAACTGGAATTATTGACATAAATCATTATTTGATCACAATGTTAGTTGAAAGGTGGAGAACTGAAACTCACACCTTTCATTTTCTCATCGGAGAAGTCACAGTTACATTAGAATATGTGATCTTACAATTAGGTCTGCTCATTGATGGAATGCCAGTTACAGGTCTCAGTAGTGGAGATTTGACCATCTTTTGCGAACAATTATTAGGTTCGCCCCTACCGCAAAATGTCCTTTGCTCAAAATAAAGACAAGTTCCAGAAGCTTGAAAAAATGAAAATTTTTAAATTGATTTTTTACAACGGTGTTGCTATAGGGAACACAATAAAATTGTCTTGGTTAAACATTTCATTTCAACACCTTCCAAATGATGCAGACGATAACGTTGTCACACAACATGTCAGGGCACACATACTAACAATAATAGGCCAGATACTTTGACATCTGGAGTGCATTTAATGTATTTCCTATTATTGCAGCTAGTTTCAAACTATAGTTAGGGATAAACTGTTTTTGCATGTTTATATAGAGCGTTGAATCATGACGTTGACTATCATCAAGAGAACATTGGAGGATGCATGTTATTGCTCCAAGCTTGGACATGATACCATATTACATGCATCTGTCCTAATGCATGTTATTGCTCCAAGCTTAGACATGAGACCATATTACATACATCTGTCTTAAGGTAAAAGATTTAACTAATGAGGAGATTGATGTAGGATATGGTTTCCCATTGGCTAAAAGGTATTTAAATTTATTTTATATTGTTTTATTCCATTTCTTTCTTTCATATTACTTCATTTTACGACTAGATCAAAAGTCCAACATGATTACATATATTGTACATGTATTACGTCTAACATTTAATCAATTAAAACCAAATGAGGTATTTCATTTAATACAACTCTCAATATGTATTTCTTTAATGATAATAATTCTAATTTTACAAGTTCTATAAAATAATACAGTTTTTGTAGACTCCGTCGTCCTGTGTTACAACAATTAATAAATGTTGAGGTTTCTCCTGTGAGTCGTGCTATAGTTCCAATGATATGTTTTGCTATTATTAAGCCTCATCCAGCAAATTGAGTTATGGGGTAATTTGAACTTCACCAATTAATTTTAGAAAACCCGCTTAATCTTGACAAACTTCACAAAGAAGACATGAGAGGTAGAACTGATAGATTTTAACCTCAATACCATTAAACTTGGATTATTATATGGAATGACTTCACAATCGATTAATTCAAGGAAACGAGTTCAACAAGAATGACCACTTGCGTGAAAGTACAACATATATGATAAGGTATTTTTAGCATACTATCAAATATATTTTCTCTATCCATCCAAGAAGAAGATTCAAATGAAGTATATCAATAATTTTATTTTATATATATAACATTCATATCAAACTAATATTGATTTTATTTTTTAACAATATGATACAAAGCAACAAGAACAACCCCAATATATTAGCAAACCTAGTCATGTCCATACTGATCAGTTAAGTCATCAACATATTGGTCAGTCGAGTCATCATCATGTTGGTTAATCGAGTGATCAACAACCTTATTCATATTTTGAATATGTTGGTCAACTCCAAAATTTACCTACGTAATTTCAATTTAAAAGACAAGTTTCTCATACATTTACTTCATTTCCATCTGAAACAAATATATTTTTCACCTCTTCCATGACACCACCATTAACATACATCAATCATCTTTTGTGACTACTATGTCCAGTATGTCTCCTATATAATATACAAATGAAAAAAATGATGATAATAATAGACAAACAAACATTCAACCTCAATCATCACGGGATTATACGCGTGCTACACACAAAATGTCGTTTTTCAAAAGAAATAAGAAATTTATGCTTCATAGCACTTTAAAAAGAAAAAGAAAAAAACATGATAGGAATCATAATTTTAGTCAAAAACATGTTTCCTATCACGATTTTGAGGGTAAAATCGTCCCTCTTTTCACGTTTTAACCCATTTTAGGAAAATTATTTTTTTTTAACCCATTTCAGTAAAATCAAAAATTTTTAACCCTGTATGGTAAAAAAGCTCTTGTTTCCATCCCTACTGCCCGTTGTACTTCAAAGTTCTCCGTTGAGTGTAAAATGCATGCCTAACTAGACTAAATGCAGGTAGCTATTATTTTATTATGAGCATAAACAACAAAACTTCAACTACATCATTTCTCCACTCAATGCTGCTCCATCTTCCTCCGCATCCAGTTCTTGTTCCACACCTTTGACCTGTAAGTATGGGAAGCAGCATTAAATAATGTTTTAATTAAATATAGTATGAATGAATTATTCATATAAAATTGCAATCATTTTATTAACTCTCCTCAAATAAATTCGAGGACAAATACTATTGGCAATGTATTACAAATTTAAATTTATGAAAATATATATATATATATATATATATATATATGAAAATTTTTAAAGTTTTTTTATGTGTATTTCAAATATATAAAATATATCTCATGTGATATATATTTTATTTATGTATTTATATGTATATATATAAATTAAAATATGATAAAATATTAAATATTAAGAATATCTTAATCATAATTAGAATGAAATATCGTTTTTTCTTATTCTAAATAATATAAAAATATTTTAATATCTAATTTTAAATAAAAAATAAGAAAATAATATATATAAAATTGCAATGTCATTTGACCCAAACCGCTATGAATTATAATTTTTTTAATTTGTAAGTCATATCAATCATGATTTTCTTTTATCGAATGATTGTGTATAATTTTTTACGCTGGTGGTGGATATCTATTGAACTGAAAAAGATACTACACTCTGATACATTATTGGTGAAAATCGGAACTAGCTAATGTTTGTAACAAGTACGTGTATTCCATATTCCAAAGCTTAGATGCAGTGGTGGCAAACGACAACAAACAATCTAATTCATAGTGTAGGGTGAACCAACGTACAAGGCTCCTAGTTGGTGGGATCCAAGGAAGGTTAATGTATGCAACCTTAGTCGTCTTAGTCACTAAAGTATTTCAAGTACTTGGCTATCCCCTTTCCATAACAAGCTTTAAATGGGTAGGTTCCGCGAGTATTTAGGTGCTTATCACACGCACTCTATCTAATTCAAAAGTATAAAATATAATTAGCAAATTTGACAAGTTAATTTAATTAGTCCCCTGACTTTACCACTGTAATATGGACTCAATTAACTTTAGCATGTGCATGGAGCATGCAAATCAATGCTAAAAGGAGATAAAGTTCAACATCAATTATAATAAAAACAATAAATATATTATGCTCATCACAAAAAAAATATTGCCAAATTTATTACCTCGGGAACATAATGCATCAGCATATTTTCAATGCCTGATTTCAGAGTCACTGATGAACTTGGGCAGCCACTGCATGCCCCTTGCATTTTAAGTTTTACTATTCCAGTATCTCTGGAAAATCCACATTATAAAATACAAGTCAGTAAAATATCAGTTAGATAATTGCCCCAAGTATTAACACTTAGTATAATAGAGTCAATAACAGCTATGTGGACAATTCAGTTGGATTGACAGTAGGTTAGGTAGAACATTTGACAGTATATATAAAGAAGAATGAATGTTTTAGATTAGGAGTAGGGATTGGGAGGGAACACCATGACAATGACTGTAGAATTTCCTGGGACTCTGAGGAATATGTTTCTGTTATTGTAGTGAGTTTCCTAAGGATTTATAAGAAATATGTGTGTTATGCTCAAGTTGTATCAAAAGTGAGTCTATATTATCCATGTTCTTCCTCCTTAAGATTTTCACGAAAGTGTTGTAAATACTAATGAAAATACTAATGAAAACACCAACAAAATTTTATTTCCGAAGCATTTATAATCATTTTCTTTGAGGACTTATTCACAGTATATTGTGCAAGTCCATTAGGATATAGTAGGAATTTCTCGGATATTCCGAGAAACTCTTATAAAAGTAAATAACTTCAGGATAAGAAAAAAGAAGAAGGAGAGAAGATAAATGAATTATGTGTTTTTGAGGAATGTGGAATGGTCTATTTATGGGTGTAGTATGGGTAATAAACCCATCTCCTCAAAAGAGCACTTGCGTAGGAAACGTGCAACGCTTAAAACGTTTGTGCGGTCCTTGCGGTTAAAGTCCAACAATGTTCAACTTCGTGGGTGAGCGTCGCTAGAGATTGTGGTCATGGGCAAGTGTCGCCAGAGATTCCGGAGCACATCTCGAGACCGAGAGATTTTGCAATACTCTTTGTTGAAATAACAATCCCCCACGTATTGCAAAAGCAAATGAAAGAGAAAAATCTTGGGTCTCAAATGTAATATATTAGAACTGATGTAACATACTATATGAACTAATTTTAGATTGAAAAACTTAATACAATGTAGTTGGTATAACAAGCTATATAAACCAAAAACACTTAGTTTGTGTTAGTAGTTTATCAATCATAATACATCCCTACAATTCTTATTATTATCGTTGTATTGCGCTTACTAAGTCATGCACGTGCCCTGCATTCATGAGTACTCTGAAAATATTGTCAAGATCCCACAATATATGAATAGACATAATTGATTTTAATCAATTTTAGTTTTAGCAGAACTAACAAGTGACTTGTTTTTACCCATATGCACCTTATGGGATCTCCAATCACAAAAGTTGAATTACCATCACTTGTTTGTTTGCAAGTGGCTTGAGTCTTATTTTCCTCCATGTTTCTTCTAAAACCATGTTTCTCTTAAGGGGTTTCGTTAGAGGATCTGCTAAATTTCGTTCTAACTTAACATAGCCAATGAAAATTGTTCCTCTCTTTAGCAACTGCTTCAACAAATTGTGTCTCAATTATATCTTTCCATTATAATTCTTATTTTTAACTATAGTTATTGTCGATTGACAATCACGATGTATTGACACATACGAGATTGGTTTCATTCCAAACGAAATATTTACTAAAAAAATTTTCAACCGCTCAGCTTCATTACCAGCCATAAGAGTAATAAATTCTAATTTCATTGTCGATCTTAGAATAATTGTTTTCCTCGCTGATCTCCATGTAATTGCACCACCCCAAGTGTAAATACATAACCACTAGTAAATTTTGTCTCATTTGAACCAGAGATTCAGTTAGCATCATTGTACCCTTCTAGAACAATGAGAAATTCATTATATTCAATGGCATAATTCATTGAATCTCTTAATTATCTCGTAAGTTTTACAAATGCATCTTAATGTTCCTAATTAGGAAATTGAGTGTACTTACTTAGTCTACCTATTGCATAAGCAATGTCAAATCTAGAAAAACTCATTAAATGCAGTAAGCTCTCAATTATTTGGGCATACTGAGGTTGAGAAATAAAGTATCCTTTATTTTTCTTTAATTTAGAGTTAGCATCATAATGGGTACTAACTGCTTTGAAATCATAATATCTAAACTTCCTAAGAAGTTTTTCAATATATTGTTCATGGGATAATAAAATACTATGTCATTTCCCTATGATTCCAACTCCTAAATCAAATTGACTTCAACCACACCTTTTAATTCAAATTTAGATCCCAGAAACAACTTAGTTCATGTACTAAATATTAATCAGTCATCCTTATATAAATATATAATGACACATCCACCACTTTCAAATTTGGAATACATACATTTATCAACATCATTAGTTGAAAAACCATCACAAAGCAAAACACTATCAAGTTTTTCATGTCACTATTTTGGTGCCTATTTTAACTCGCAAAGATTTTAAAAATTTGCACACTTTATTATATTCTCTTGACCAGGAACAACACAACCTTCAAGTTAAGTCTTATAAATTTTCTTCTCCAATTTATCATTAAGAAAAGTTGTCTTAACATTCATTTGGTATATAACTAGCTTATAGATAACTACTAGAACTAGCAATATTGAAATAGAGGAAATCCTAGTCAAATGAGCAAAAGTATCAAAGTAATCTATGTTGAGTTTTTGAGTAAAACTTTGCTACTAGTCTTGCTTTGTATTTCTATATAGATCCATAAAGAATATACTTTTTCTTAAAGATCCACTTACAACCAATGAGTTTTGTTCCTTTAGGCAAATCTACTAAAGTTCAAGTATTATTTTTTTTTAATTGATTCAATTTCAGTCCTAATGACCTTACCTAATTTTTTTGCATCAAGGCACTAGTAGCTTCTAAGAGGCTTGTTGGATCAACTAGATAAGTGCAAATATCATCTTCAAATGAAGTTTTCTTTCTATGTCTTTTACTTCTCCTCAAATCCTCACACATGGCATCACTAGCAATATATTTAGGTCCAAATGTCTTATTAACCTTTGAAAGAAAAATATGTTCAAAGAACTGAACATTTTTTGCCTCCATTACAGGATTAGGCTCTATTACATCACTTTTAAGAACAAGAAACCTATTGACAGCACTGCATAGCCTAAGAACATATAATCATAAGTTTTAGAACCTATTATTCTTTTCTTAAGATCAAGTAGGCACCCACATTCTTAGGTATTTAACGTTACGTTGAAAACCTCTCCATAACTCATAGGGAGTGTTATCAATTTTCTTATTTGGTATTCTATTTTGTAAGAAAGATGTCTTAAGAAGCGTTTCTCCCCAAAGGTTATCAAGTGCACTAGAACTAACAAGCATGATATTAAGAGTTTTTTTCTCTCAGTTACTCCATTAATATCATGTGAATAAGGCAGAATTACTTTATAAACAATACCTTCTTTAACACAATAATCATTAAATAATACATATTCACCACTTCCATCTTATCTAATCTTTTTTATTTTTCTATTTAATTGATTTTCTACTTCCGCCTTAAAAGTAAAAAACACATCAAAAACTTCATCCCTATGTTTGATTAAATATATTTTGATATATCTAGAGTAATCATCTATAAATGTTATAAAATAATTTTTACCACCTCACGTGGTTTGTTTTAGATTAGCATGAATTAATCTTAAAACTTTAGTTTGACGTTCTACTCAAAGGCATTGATCACAATGTCTCTTCTCGACGAAGACATTAATTTTTGTTATAACGATCTTATTAGATTCAAATAACACTTTTTAACCCCAATTTTTCACAATAGTGCTATAAAAATTAGATTAATTCTGATTGGTGGCACATGTAGCACATCACTCAAGGCCAAAATCTTTCTAGATATGAACTTTAAAAGAACTTTTCCTTTTTTTTCTTTTCCCTTTCCAGATATGAACTTTAAAAGAACTTTTCCTTTTTTTTCTTTTCCCTTTCCAGATATGAACTTTAAAAGAACTTTTCCTTTTTTTTCCTTTTCCTATTACAAGAGTTGTCTTAGAATCACTGAGATAAACGTGTTCTGTCTATCTCCATCCCCATACTCGAGGTAAATACACTTTTGTTTGCACAGATGTGTCTGGTGGCACCAGAACCTAGCACCCATTTTCTCATATGGGTCATTAAGTTTGTTTGGAAAACTACTGCAACAATTGTAGTTTCTCCTTCAGCTAAATTTGCCTTAAGAGGATTATCGTTTCTCATATGATGTCTAGTTTTTCATAGACAAAACAATTTTCCTTCTTCTTGAAGGTAGTCTTTGATCCACTGAGACAAAATTTTAAAATTATTTTTCTTCTTATGATCAAGTTTTTCTCGTAACTTTTTGGAACATATTTGTCTTCTACCATATTTGACTTAACTAATAATGTCTTAGCCCTTGTAGTAGCATACTCCTTTTGGTTGGTATCTTCGATGATGATGTGCGTGATAAAATTTGGCAATGACATCTGTTTATGTCTGTGTTTCAGTTGTTGTTTGTAGTCTATCCAAGATTCCACAAGCTTTTTTACTACAAGTTCTAAAACAAATTCATCAAGTAGGACTATGTTTCTCCTTTAATATCTTCACGCAACTTATGGTACTCGTTGATTTGGATATTGATGTCTTTGTCTTATAACATCTCCGAACAATAGTATTTTTCAATAACGAACCTTTGTCTCACGACATATTCGACAGTATATTTGAGAATCAACGAATCTCATATATCCTTAGCTTCCTTAGAGAAGGAGTACACATCGAACAAATTATTAGACAATGCATTAAACAAAGTGTATCGACATACCTTGTTCGAATGAATTCAGTCTCCAATCTGTTTAGTAGGAGTACTGGAGTGAAGTTTGGTAGTTGTAAGAACGAAAACCACTACATACATGTCTAACAGAGTCAAAATGTGTTCCTGTCAGCATCGGAAGTTCTACAATTTTCGAAACATCCGGAAAGGTTTCACAAAGACAGTTTGAGTTTAAAAAATATTGTTGGTCTTCTTCGGTGCAACGTTGTCGATGTCCTTACTATCTGTTTAAATACTCTTTGTTTAAATAACCATAAGTCTTTAAAATTGTTATAAATGCTAATGAAAACACACAAAAAAACTTGATTTCTGAGGCATGTATAATTACTCTACAGTGTGTTGTGCAAGTCCCTTAGGATACAACATGATGAATGAACTAGCAAGGAATCTTTTATTTTCCAAGGAACTCAAAATCTAGCAAGGAACTCTTAGAAGAGTAAATAAACCTAATATAAGAAAAGAATGAAAAAGGAGAGAAGAGAAGATGAATGAATAGTATGTTTCGAAAGAGAATGGAATGGTCTATTAATAGATATGGTATGGGTAACAAACTCATCTCCGCATAAGAGCACTTACAAAGGTAACACACAATGTTTTGCGGCTGAAGCCCAACAACATTCAACTTCGTGGACGAGAGTCACTAGAATCGCGGGGCAGAGAGATTTTGCAATACTCTGTTTATATAACAGAAAGTGTTTCAAAACGAAAAGAAAAAAGTTAAAAGGAACTTACGGATCAAAACCTCGATATACAATGTCCCCACCATCATCTTGCACTGCTGGCCGAACTCGAGTCTCTAACAATTCCTTGATCATCGCAACTGTTTCAGAATCGTCCTGTATGGAAACGCGTTTACATACCATTTAGTTCTGCCCTTCTCAAACTTATTATGTCCTCCATGATTAAGTCAAAGGCAAATCTGACACTCCAGGAAACTCAGACTATTGTACAGAGTCTAAACAAAACTTTCTGCATGTTTACTAAAATAACATGATAACTAAGACTATTATAAAAAATCTCAGCTTGACTAATGATATGACTAAAGTAATGTATTTAAGTTGAAGACAACTCTCACTTCAACAACTAACTTCTGTTGTTGATCCAAACCTGAATTACAAAATCTAAGATGATATCTGGACCCTTCGAATGATTGTTGTTGGACATATCAGTCCACGATCAGATCATCCACACTTTCTTCAAGAGCAAGCTCTTAGAGTTGAGTAAGGTCAAGACTCAAAATTTCAACTCTCAATAGTGTGAATCACAAACAAAGCCCAGATTACGAATTGAATAATACTTCTCTAAGTATTTTGTTATTGTTCTCTCATGAGGACTAAACAACTAAGAAACTTTAATCCTGACCGGTGAATGGTACAATAAATACCTCATAATGCTTACCTGGTGAATAGCTGTATCCATGGCGGCGGCAGATTGAGAATCTAAAAAGAGAGGCTGACCGGAAGAGTAGAAATCCATAATCGCGGCAAATACCTCGGGTTTCAGGAACTCCCAGGCAGCGTCTTCCGATTTCGTAACGGTAACGAAATCAGATCCAAAGAATACGCGAGTAACGCCTGCAAGGCAAAGAGAGATGAATGAGGTAGAATCCCTAACTAAACAGGAAAAAGAAAAAGTGTAAAAAAGAGACCGTCGATTGCGAAGAGCGACTTCGCGAGGGGGGAATTCATGGCGGAACGAGGGTTGGGGAAGTCGGCGCTACCAACGTCCATGACAGGTTTGCCGGGATAAAACATGAGAGACGAGGGATTGGGCGTGGCCTGCGCTTCGATGAACATGCTCCGACGTTGCCCTGTGGACTGAGAAATGAAAAGGGGAATCGAAATTTGAGGAAAATAGAAGAAGAATAGTACAAACCGGTGAAGAATCGAAAGGGAAGTGGATAGGGGGAAGAGGAGAAAGCATTGCGGTGAAACGGGCGAGCGATAGATAGCGGAGTGTTATTTTTGTTACAGTGCGTGGGTGGTTGGAATGGAAGACGCGCTCGTCTTGCCAATCGCCAAAGACTGGAAGTAGTTCCCCTCATAATTCCTTTCGTCGTTACGATTCCCAACACTTTGCCTCTTCAACCTTCTTGGTGGAGTCTGCCCTTTATTTATACCTGCGCTCCTTTGCACCACTTACCGTTTCACCACACCTAGACCAAAAAAATAAAACAACGAGTTTACGAAATTTATGCCTTTGATTAAAAATAATATATATAATTCAACAAAAAAAATTTCCTTAAATGTTACAGGAAGGTGAAAACTTATATATGTTAGTTGCACAGTTCACAAATTGATTCTAAATTATTTAATCAATGTCAATGATTTAGATCAAGAGAATTATGAAGATTTAAGATTCTCAAGTATTGCAAATATTATTATAAAAACAACCACAACTTCTGCTTCAAATTAAAACAACGTCCACCTTCACTTCATATAACTCTTATTAACTGTTAATCAACATTATTATCATTATCTTATTATTTATTATTTTTCGCATCAATCAAAACATCTTTAAAAAAAATTACTTTTTTTTTTTATTTTCTTTTTATAATACAGATAATTTCACTTTTTAATATTTTTTCAGTTTATTTATATTTTCATTGTCATTCTCTTTCGTAGTCCAAATGAAAATAAGAAATTATAATTTGTTTGTTATAACAATGTAAACACACACACACTATATATATATATATATGAATACTATTTTCCTGTTATCATACATATATGTACTTCCTACATATGTTACTTAAAAATTGTTATATATAATAATGACTAAATTAGCTTTATTATATAATTAACTTGTTTATTATATTTGTATAGTTTTTTTAATATCCTATTATGTAATTCGCTGTAATTTATAACATTAAATTCACTAAAATAATATTAATATTAGATAGATTTTCAAATAATATCTATAAAAATAATATTTACAAATAACTTTAAGTGAATTAAATCCCACAAATGGTTTCATCAGTTTTTAGTTCTATTAAACATCATTCTTAAATCTAATTAATCTTTTTTCCACACGAAACTATCAACTTCACATGTAGTTAATAACGACTTCATTGTATTTAAATTTTTCTATGAAACAATTGTTTGATATCAATTCATAAAAATTGATTGTTACTATAAAAAAATAGCATGAATATTTATGATCCAAAATACAGTGAGAGGTACTATGGATATGGTTGTTAAGACAAAAATCCTAGTAGCTGTCGAATTGATTGTCGTGTTTCAAATGCACACCAGAGTAAATATAAAAATATTCTGATGAATATAAATAATAATTTATTTTAATCAGTTAAACAGCATATGAGAAGTAACAACAAACTACCTGCGCAGTAATTAATAAGGGCTTGTTCTGGACGGCAGAAAATAGGTATCTGTGTTAAAGAACATTGGTTGATTGACTTCTCTCCATTGACCACAAATTAATTGTAGTTGTCATCCTCACACGCCAGATTATGAAATAATAATTAATAGATTTAAGTTCATTCAATGTTATTTATTGTGCATTTAATATACCTTGTTATTATATTTCATTAAGTTTGGCTGGCTTGTTTGGTGTCAATCTGATGGTAGGTGGTAGGAACAGGAAAGTGAAAAGAACCAATAACATCATTCCAGTAAGTAAATTATTAAAAACGAAAATGCCTTTTTTTTTGTTTGGCCCGTACGCACATTACCCTCCCGCTATCATCATTCGGAGCCACACTGATCCCAACTAAATTTTGTTTGTTCAGCAAACCCCTCCATTTCGCGATTACTTCTTCCTTCCACTACAGTCTGACCACACTTGATGATGCGCATACATGCTTTCAGAATCACTGCTTCATTTCAATTGAACTGGCTTAAAAATCTAAAGCTAATGTAGTAAGGAAAAGGGGCATTAGTATTATTATAATCTACTCTAACTCTGTAGGTGAAAACCCTGCAAATATAAATTCCATAATAATCCTCCAACATCCCCGCAGGAGGCTTATAGTTATCGATAGGAAATCAAAATCTTTTCCTCTTCACCCGTGAAATATCATCAAAACTGTCATCACTCCAAACCTGTCCACCACCACCATGCCTGAAATTCTCTTCCTGCTCATCCATATTTCTTGTTCTTCTGGGTGGCACATTTGCCGCCCGGCCCTTGATTCGCCTGTCAAAGTCCCTTTCCCTTATGTTGTTGCCTCCTCTTTCATGAAAATCGGAATCATCTGAACAGAATCTATAATGTCTGTGTCCGTCCTCAGCATTAAGGTGAAAATTCTCACCAACATTGTTATTGTAGGGAGGCCTAAAAGAACGCACAGGTCCTCGTCTCTCACCAAACCTTCTCCTGTCCTCACCATTTCCTTCACCACTAAGCTCAAGTAACCTACCAGAATGCATGGGCCCCCCAAAGTAGTCATCATCATTATCCGCACGGTCCCGGGGATCTACAACATCAAACCTCCGGTTCCTGATTAGAATTCGACCAGACCTTGGATGGCCATGGTCCCTTGCAGAATCAATGTCCCTCATATCATTGGAAGGTCTTGACATAAACGAAGGGGAGCCATGTCGTCTCACCACTCTCTCTGCAGGGAAAACAGGTCGATCAGGAGACCTCATTCTGTCCACCCTGTAAAACGGTGATCTTCTATGGGTTAGTTCTGGATGTCCACCAAAACCATCAGGGGATCTTCTTCTAGGAGACCTTCTTCTGGGAGATGACCATGGACCAGGTGAGCGACTCCTAGATCTGATGGGTGACTTGGAACGAATACGAGGAAGGCCCCTTCTCTGCATGGAAGAAAAATTCCTACTCCCCCTTGTAAATCGACCATCCATTCCCTCAAATGTTTGAGGTCGTGTGAACATTGCATCCATGTTATCCTCAGGCATACCTCTCATAAATTTATCATTGTGCCTCACCCCAACCAAGTCTGAACCATCACCAATACATCTATTAGGACTGATGTTTCTTGGATTTCTATGACCAATTTGGATGTCATCTCTACCTCCGGGTGAGCGCCTCCTTGGTGCAATATATGACCCATCATTCAATGGCTTTCTGCCTAATCGACCATTCCCAACATATAAGCCATCAGGTGCAACATTGTTGTACTCCAAATCAGTATCCGCAAAAGCAGATGAATATTTAGGCCTTGGCCCACGAAACTGATTTGGACCATTATAAAACTCACCAGAAAATTCACGGTCAGATTCCCATTCACTACGAACTGAGTCTAGACGACTATTGAGTCTGCCTCGACCTCGTCCAAAATTCAACCTAGAGTTTCTAGGGGACATATCATTATGTCTTTCTCTTGAAAATTTGTGAGGGCCATCAATGTAAACTTCATCTCTGAAAACCAAAACAATAAGAATTTGACTTGAGGAAACGAAAACAAACTCGGTGGATAAAGGAGAAATAATTTATTTATACGACTAAAAATGTATACCTTCCTCTGTGTAATTTATCCCCATCAAGTGTGTCAGACAATACATCTCTTCCAGATCGAGATGATAGTGATCTGCCTGAAATGGGCCTAGTTTTACCAGGGGATGAAGAACAAGTAGCTCGAGACAGATCTATAATTCTCCCTGGATTACCACCACTATTGGCATCTTTGGATGCATCATTAGCATTTGCAGACACTTCCATATTTGACAATTCTAGATCAGTTTGTTTAACTGTGTCAGTTGTTTTGACAACCTCATCAGCACACTGGACATCAACCCCACAGCTTCCATTTGTGGCTTGATTGGAAGGTGATTCTGTCACCAGAGCTTCAGAGACGTTTTTCCCTTCCAAAAGATCTAATGCTTTCATTTGCAAATCATTTACTGTTTTGTTCCCATGAGCAGCAATGTTGGACTTCTCGTCATCCAATGACTCTTGCAGGCACACATTTTTGTCAACGACCTTACCAGACCTCTCATGCATTTCAATGTCAATACCATCTTCACTGTTCATTTCACTTTGAATTGCAGGCTTATTGTTATTTTCCACTACCTGATTAGATGCGTTACAATCATCACTCACCATTCCTTTTTCCATCTGCTTATTTACAAAGTTACTACAATCAGGATGCTCTACTTCTCTTACCTCACATATGGTGTCCTCTGCTGTGGAAGGATCCAGTGGTTCTCGAACTTCACCATCTTCATAATCATCATCTTCAACGTATCGCTCCGTATCCACAGCAATAGTTACAGCATGATTCTCATCTGACTCGTAATCAGAATCATAAGAATCATCCTCCAACATGTCACCTGATAGGGTTATTTTTTCTTCATCACTTGCACAGCCTTCACCAGTGCCTCGAGTAGCAGGCAGAGGCTCATTCATGAGTTTCAATCTGCATGCATCACGATCGACTGCCCTTTCATCCTCAGTACCAATAGAAGAAATTTCCAGACCAGAATTCTTCAACTCTGAACCATTATCAACCATAGGCATAGAAACTGTTTCTATGGTAACCTGCTCAGCATTTAAACAACCTTCATTACAAACTTTCTCAACATTGTCTCCATCTGTAGGACTACTGTTTCCAATCTGGCTTGCTATATTTTCACTGGCTGATAACTCTGCTGTACGCACAGGTTTCACTGGAGGACAAGCTGCCTCAGCAGAAATATGTGTTATCTCTGGCAAAACAGAAATCGACAATGAAGGAGAAGAATTATCCAATCCTTGTTGTAATTCTTTATCCAACTGACCCGTTTTACTCACTGCAGCATTGGATCTTTCTTGACTACCCGTGTGATCTGGTTCCTGTTTAACGGAGACAGTATCAGCTTTCATTAGATTGCTTACATTTGACAACTTTGAAGAGTTTACAATGAAAGGCTGAAAGAGTTCTTGTTTAACAGTCACACTATCTGATGAACCCACCGGAGCATTAGCTTCCTTCAAATCCTTTTTCAAGTTCTCATCAAAAGGTTCTGGTTTTACCAACCTAAAACTAGAAGTATTTGCATCACCTGCAGTTGAAGCCGCACTAGATAAGCTTACGCTGGAAATAGAACTACCAGAATTCGGTTTAACAGATAATTTTGAGGGCTCCTCTGTATATTTCTGAAGAAAAGGAGTAAGAGATAGATTACTAGAATCAACAAATTTAAACTTCTGTCCACACAATCCAGATGAAAAAGTGAAATCTTTTTTCTGACTCTCGTCACACATTGGCTTTAGAGACACAACACTTGTCGGTTGTGTCATCCCAGTAGAGCACATTAACCGCTTTTCAACAACTGGATTTTCAGTCATTTTGATCCCATCGACACATGTTTTAACCAAGCCAGCTTCAGTCCCAGATTCTTCCCATGCATCCATTGTAGTATTCAGATCCCAGTTTGCCCTGTTAGAGTGAACAGGAGTCTTGTTCCTATCAGTTTTAGCATCAGTATTTAAACTGTGACAACTGCAGTCTTCCTTGCTTAAAGATAATTCCAATGAGACAGATTCCACTTTCTCTATTTTCTGGCGATTCTTGTCATTCTCCATACTTGCAACATCTGGAAAGAGGTGCTCCTCTAAGCTAAAAGACAATCTAGTACTTCCTGAAACTAAAGGACTCTCTTGTTTACAAATATCTTTGACATTTTGCTTGCTCACATCAGCTCCAATGCTAAGAGCAAGACCTTCCTTTGCAGCCAATAAGAGTTCAGAATTCCCCTTGATAACTTGGGATTCCAATTTTTTGTTAGATTCTTCACTGAGTATCACCTTTTCTCTGCTATCCATGACATCCAAAGTACATGATTGAGTACCAAGATTTGATTCCTCGTGTTTCGGTATAAGGAAGCAAGAGTTGCTTTGCCCCATGTTAGCATTGGTAACATCAGTACTTGTTTTCTTATCTTCAAGCGCAGGGATTCCATTAGCATCAGATAAACTAGAAGAACTGGTAGAAAGGGTTGAACCCGGTGATGTGCTTGAATGTTCCTTCCGCAAGGCATCACTTTCTTCTGAACGCGAAGCCTCTTCCAAAGAGGATGAAGAAGGCTGAAGAAACGGGAACCTTCTTTTCTTGATTGGTGCACCTGCAATACTAGCATTTGATAAAGTTGATCCTTGAGAAGTGCTTGAATTTTCTTTACGTTGTAACTCAGTTTCTTCGGTGAGAGAGCATGGTTCCTCAGACACAGGTGAGGAAGAAGGCTGAAACGAAGGGAATCTCCTTTTCTTGATAGGCACACCTGCAACTAAACCACTAAATTGCCCAGCATAGGACTTTACCCCGGTCTGTCAATAGAAGATCAAGTAATCAATATCCAAAATAGAACAAATTGGCATGGTTCTCTAATCGTAGTTAGCTGTAAATCAGAAAGGAAATAAACACCTCTTCATGTCCTGAAACAGGCATGATTCCAACGTAGTCGTTTAAAAAGCTCACAAGTCAAAAATCCTTCTATTAAACTTCAATTATTACGATTCAATAGCAAATCCTCAACAAAATTTTTGAAGTAGGCTAAAAAATCTGGCACTGAATTAACCATCGGTAGGGATATCCATCTTCTAAAAAGCTTCTCCTTTCAAAGTAAAAATATTCCTAGCCTTACTCTTACTTCCAAGGTAAAGACAAAGAAGAAGCGTCAACCTGCAAAACACGCCACAAAGACACGATGATCAGAGTCAAAAACAATTTAACAAATATGCTCGTGTGCGAATTTAATTAAACCAGTGGTCAACTAAATCCCTTCGGTAAGTTACATTATTAGATCCAAAACTAACCGCCCCACACAATAAGCAAACTCCGCGATCAGTCTCTGAAAACACTTCGATTTAAAACGCAGACAGTAAGCAGAAAACACAAATCCAAGCAAACTACCCGAAACAAATCCACCGTAAAATTCACCAAAACAGAGTCAATCAAAAGACGTAAAGAGATCCACTAGGTTACATCATCGTCGTTCATCAAATCAAGCAGAAAACCCAGGAAGAAACCCTTTCAACTGCAAAATTAGAAGAACAACCTTGAACCGAGAGAAGCCATGAAAGGAAGGAAAAGTGTCCCGGAATCAAGTGGCGTGGAATCAGATCTAGACCTATAAACTAATGCACTAAAGTATAGGGCACGGCATCGCGAAAAAATATAATATAACCAGAATCGCGGAGCACGGAAAAATCAAGGAGCGGCAAATGAAAACACGCCAGATCTTGACGAAGAAAGCGAAGAAGGTGATAAAGACGAAGAGATACCTGAACCCGATTGGTTGTGGGAAAAGAAAAGGGAAAATAAAACAAGGGGTTTTGTTAGGTGTGGGTTGAGGTCAAGCTCTGCAACTTCCACGAAACAACAACCAAAGTGGGAAACAAAGATGGACCGAGCGAGAAAGAGATAAAAGGGAATCTCTTTCTCTCTCTTTTTTCTAATCTCTACTTTTCTTCTGTGTGTTGTATCTATCTAGAGAGAAAAAATTAGGGTTTGCGTTTTTAATGCTGATTTTATTGACTTTGTGAAAACGGAAGCTTATCTCCGTTTATATATATTCTATTCCACCGACGTGACCCATCAACTAACGCATCGCCATGTGTCCTTTCATTCCACGTGGCTCCTTCTCCTCTGTTGATTTTCTACCCTTCCATCTCGACCGTACGATGTAAAGTCGTGACTTTTATGGTGGTTCTTGTCTCCGTTCCCACTAGGGAACTGGACCCTCTTGGCACCCGCTTATACCTATTTTTCTACCACTTTGCTGCTTTCAATCAACAACAATTCTATAATAATTCAATCATAAAACACTTTTATATTTTTATATCAACCAATAAACGGAATTTTTCAATTTTAAAAACTATATCTTTAGTTAAGTCAAGTAATATATTTTTAGTTTATTTTTCAAAACAATATTATAATTATCAATTAACAATTGACAAGTTATCGTTAATTATAATATATTATATTTGTTGACTGTGTAATTCATTTTTATTATATATTAAGACTCGTAATTAAAATCTCAATTTTATAAATTTATCCGTATTTTTTTATTAATATTATTGTATATTATATTATTATATTTAAATATTAAATTCTTGATATTTTATTACAATTAATTCGATTTAATTGAACTTTATAATTTTAAACATATATTATTAAATTCACCTGATTTTATGCTATTAAGTTGAACTTTTTTGTAATATATATGAAATTTACGATACAAATTGATAAATATATATAAATCACCATGAGATAAAATGAAATAAATACGCTTATAGCAGAAATTTTGAAAGACTTAGATTGATTACAACATTCGATATTATTTGTGATGTTGGAGATGTAGGAAGAATATAAAAAAAAAATATGTAGAAAATAAACAAAAAATACATTTTTAAATGTCAAAACATAAGCCTTATTTGCTTCAAAATTTTCACTTTTCATAAAAGAAACGAAAGCATTTATTTTAATTATTTATGGGGTTTAATTCTACATATTCAAACTAATTTGTACAATAATGACAATGAATATAACACTTCTTCGTCACCCTTTGATGAAAAAACAACTTGACAGTCAAATATAGTAGAAGCAAAATAATTTTTATTCTAGTGAACAAAATCTCGTCTCATTCACCGTGTTCATGTGTGTTGAGTGCAACTTTTTCTTTCTCATCAAATTCTTAGAGATGCAAAAATTGGTTGTTTCTGGTTATAATAATCTCTATTGACCTTGTCAACATTCCTCTCAGTGTAGCATGCAAGTTCAAGGTTCTTTGCTGCGAGTTTAATCTGTAAACGATGGATGAAGATTTGTTGAACTATACATCAATAAACTCATGAATTTCATTGCATACATTCATATTGTATGCATTCCTATAATGTCAACGAAATTGGGTTTTATTCATAAAATGCGTAACAATCTAGATATACCAATCGAATTTAGCATCACTTATTTTTTAAAATGTTTATTTGACATTTAATATATTTAACAATATGTATTATTATATTAATATAATTACAACATGTATTATTATATTAATATAATTATACGTTGATCGAATAGTGAATATGAAAATATATTTTTTCTAAAGAAATATTTTTTCATGATATGTTTATAATTATTTAAAACACATAACTTGTTAGCTTATACATAATTTCCTTTTTTTTAATCAAATGTTTAAAATTTGTAAGTTTGTTGCTGACTTTGACTTTGATTGTCAAGTTTCCGGAACCCTCAACTAAAGAATACCAAGCTGAGAAGTATAGCATCGTTGTCAGGGATTTATAAAACATATATTATTAACAGTAATTAATAAATTTAATTTGGGACCCACCTCACTCTTTAAAATTATTCCTATAATAAGTTGTTAAAAATTATTTAACTCTTAACTTGTCACTGGTTTTATATCTTAAACCGTTTTCTGTGTTTTATAATATATAAATAAGTGATATTTTTATAATTAAAAATTATACTATCCTTTAAATAATTTATTTTTATTAATATAATAATTTATAAAGTAATTTAATAAAAAAAATATTATTATAATATTAAAAGAGAATAATTTATAAAAATGATATCGATTTAAATTATAAAATAATTTACTTTGATTAATATAATAATTTAATAAAAAAAATTATTATAATATTAAAAGAGGGTTATTTATAAAAATATATAAAATTAGGTGCACAACACCGTATTTAAAATATATATATATATATATATATATATATATATATATATATATAAACATTTTCACAACTTGCATGTTGTCCCATTAAACCCTTCACTTTAATTTGGGAATCTCTTTATTTTTGAAGCTTTCTACATAACTATTCCAGTTGGGTTTGTCAGACTAAGAAATATAAAGCAATGGCAAGAATATCAAAGACATGTATTTGGGGTCCACCACTAAGCTTTGTAAATTATACCACCATTGTTATCCGTGAAGCTTATTTCCTGCTTCGTAGACTTACGTTTGTTTCTCAAAAAGTAACTTTTTTCTTTTGAAAGTGTTGCGGCATAACTCTTCACAACATAATGGTAGATGATAAAAGGGTGGCTTCCTACTATCATCCATTTCCTCTCTTACCCGTTAAAATTGGAAGAAGGCGAAAATATATTTTTAATTCTATAAGTAATTTTTAATTTATTAATTAATATTTATATTAAATAAATTTAAAAAATTTATTATATTTATATATTAGAATACTTAATTATTATAAATTATTTAAATTTATTTAATTAATATTTATAATTTAAATTATAATATTATAATTTATTTATATATTTCAATATAATATAAAATATTATACTTTAAATTATAATTATTTTTATTTTAATATATAAATGTTTTTTAAAAATCAATAAGTGAATCCATCAATCCCACGCGTTTTTACTCTCTAGAGTAACAACTTAGATAGGACAACAGAAACAAATTGGTAGTTTTAAATTAACGATCTTCCTACCAATTTTAAGTTAAACTACACGAAACAAATCAAAACAAAATATAAAATTAAAACTAACAATTTATTCCACTAATTTTAAGATGGATTAACCTACCAAACCTAACTCACTCTTTTATCTGTTGACTGATGTTGTTTTTTCAATATTACAAGATCCAGCAAAATCAGGTTGATGCATAGTGATTCAATTTATACACTGATGTTAAATTCATCCTTAAATTTTATTTATTTTAACATATGTTTCGAGATTAAATTATTAATACCAAACACATCCTAACGGTTTACTTTAGGCTAAATATTAGGGTACAACTATTTATTTATGTTAAATATTCAATTGAAACAATTCATATAATTATCTTGAAAATCGCAAAACAAATATTTATTATACCACATTATTTTTAAACAACTTCCTATTTAATTAAATTTTTTCTTAATTATTTTTAGAAAACTCATTTTATTTTTCTATTTATTATGATTTTCTTTTATAAGTTATTGGATGAAGTAATTTATAAAAAAATTAAATAATTTATAATGCAAGATTCATCAAATAAAAAGTTATTTTAACTAATATTTTTAAAATTGGATCAATGTAAATATGAGTCCAAGATTTGAAGGGTGAATTAATGATTTAATAAATATAATATAATAAATATATAATAAATTTATTAATATTAATATTTTAAAGAAATTATTATCATATTATAATAAAAATTATAAATATAAAATATATTATAAAATATAAAATGAATAATTATTAAAACAAGATAAAGATATAATAAAATAACTATTATTTAAAATTTACATAAATAATGTAAGATAAAGATAAATAAAACTAAAATAAATTATATTTTTTTATAAAAATTATATTAAAAAATTGATCTAGTTTTTTTATTAAAATCAATTTGACGAAAAATTCCACTAATTTTGTTTTAATTATTTTTAATTTTATAATAATTTAATTAAAATCTAATTATTTAAAAGAAACAAACTGGTCTCGGTTCAATAGTTTGTAACATAATAATTTTAATATAACTAATATTTTATTCAAATGTCTCAATGTTAATTTTATTATTGTAATTAAATTTATAAATATTATAATATAATAAAGTATTTTTAATAATGTTATATTATAACAAAACATATTATCACTCTTATTAAATTATTTAACGTAAATTATATTATTTTTTATTCATTGTTACTTTTAAAAATATTTGTTACTAACCAAGCATAGCTCTATCACTAAAAAAAAAGTCATGTTTTTTAGAGTTTGAACAAATTTTTGTAGTTCCAATCTACCTTTTAGGGCAACAAGGAAAAAAAAGGTTTTTTCTTTATTGCTCTTTTTCGTATATTTAAAAGGACCTTAGACATTTTATATTTCCTATTATATGTTAGTCAAAAATCAATACGTAGATTTAAGTACAATATTTAATTCAATTTTATTTTGTACATTATGTAATATCATATATATATATATATATATTTTTTTTTTTAATAAGACATTGTATTTTAGATATTTAATTTTTTTCATATGAAATTTTTGATGTTTCAGTCACTTGTATGCTCATTATATTTTGAGGGCTAACAAAATGAAAAAGGTTGAGTTAACATTTTTAATTTGTTTTATAAGAAGTTGACTCCATTGCATTTGAAGCGGAGTGAACCAGAGAGTTGAGCCTAGGTTGGCTATGCACTGATGAAACGACGTCGCATGACCTTCATTTGAAGTTGAGGAATGTCATTTCGAGCTGGCACTGGCACTGCAAGTCTGCGGTGGTTGCTGCACAGCGTTTTCAACGCTCATTGTCTTCACCTTAGCTTCTATTCTTTGGCTCTGTCAAAACCGCAGGTTCACTTCAAATCTCTTTTACTCTCAATTCAATTAAAAAATCATATTCGAATTTTTCTCAACATTTTCCCCTTACTCAAACGCTAGTTTTCTGCCAATTGCCACGATATTTTGCCATGGTTGGAGCTGAAAGCTGCTTCTACAATTTCCTCCTCGCTTTCCATCGGGAAATCTTCGTATGGACGGTTTGTCTCCCTCTTTCAAAAAAAAAAAAAAAAACTTTCATCTGACTCTGCCGCTGTGCATTGAAGCTCAATATTGGCGGAATATTATTGCTGCTAAATTCAAATGATATTGGCAATTGATTTGGGGTCGGTTATTTTAGGATAAGATTTTTTACAACTCAAAATAGAATGTTGAAGCATCTTTTTGGTATATTATAATTTATTATAATATTTGTTGACTCTCTTGTCATCTCGCTTGTTAGGTCTCTGTTTGCTTCTAAGTCAATACAAACTGGAGATTGCATTTTAAAGGTTCCTTACAGAGTGGTATGCTTCGCATTCTAAGTTGTGCTCGAATGTTATGTTATGGCACTACTTTCACATGTTGCAATGGTTGCTTGCTCTTGATGGTATTCATAATTGGTTTTGCAGCAAATAACTGCTGATAATCTCCCTCCTGAAATCAGATATTTGATTGGTGAGGAAGTTGGAAATATTGCGAAACTTGCTATTGTTATTCTCATTGAGAAGAAATTGGGTCAGGTAACCTTATTATTTCGTTCATATCATTATTTTCATCTGAATCTTGGGAGCTTTTCAGCTCTTGCAATTTTTATAAAACAAAATATAATTTTGTATTTCTATATTTAGCCTAGAGTTCTTTTAATTTGATAAGAAATACGTCAAGAGAAAGGGTAAAATGAAAACTATTGAGATAGGGCTGGATAAGTCCTTGAACAAAAGAATGGAACTTGGGAACAATGTATTAAAGGGAAAATCTATAGAACCCAGGTAGCCAATACCTCAACATATACGCTTTTGAGATTTGTGACACAATTCGCTCAGAGCTTTTCACTAGGTAGAAACAAAATCTATAACATTTTTGTCTGAATGATAGGGCTCTGAATGGTATCCTTATATCAGCTGTCTTCCACAGCAAGGGGAGCTGCATAATACGGCAAGTCTTTGTCCTTTTTCTTACTAGAGCTTTGTTTTTTTCCTGGCAAAAAAATCTTCTGATGTATGATATTTCTGTAGAAGCTATTTCTCCTTTTCTGTAATTAATGGTCACTTTGCTCATGTAACAATTTTAAGCTTTGAAATAATTCATGTATGAGGTTCTTTTGTTTTTCCAAAATAAATTTCTCTTTGAAGGATTGTATACAGTTTTTGGAGTTGGAGAATAATCATAAAGACCTTGGGTTAATTTTTGAACTTTTGTGTTCCCAGTTATTTTGGAATGAAAGTGAGTTGGAGATGATTCGTCCAAGTTCAGTTTATCAGGAAACTATTGACCATAAGTCTCAAATTGAAAAAGACTTTTTGGCTGTCAAGCGAGTAAGTACTTTGCATTATTTATCTACTTTTGAATGTATAAGTTGTTTCTCAATCTGTTATTTTTAGATTTTTTATGCTTTTGCAAATACAACACTAGATTTCCTCCATTTGTAGGGATTAAAACATATTTTTACCTAGGTTAGTATGTAATTTCATCTTTATTTGAATTATTCAGTTGATTCTAATTTTTTATTATCTATCTTGGGGTAAAGTAAATCATATTTTGCTTTTGAGGAAATATAATACGATGAGAAACCTTGTTACAAAATAGAGGGGAATTAGAATCCCAGAAACTGTACAGAAGAACGTTAGCTTCTTTTGGTGTATGCGAAGTTACGGTGAAGTGCTTACCTTTACAAATAGAAATTCTGAAAATTTTATCGGTCAGAATGAAGAAATTTATTGTTTTGTTTTACATTGCAATAGGTGACTTGGTCAAAGTATTAGCCTCATATGAGTAGCTCAATAAATTAAGTTGGCTGTTTTATAGACTGATTGTAATCTGTCGTTCTAATTCAGGTTTTTGAATGTTGCCATCTAAGTTTTGGAGATTTTACTTTCAAGGACTTCATGCATGCATGCACACAAGGTAAAGCAAACAATTGAAAAGTATGTGCTTCCATTTTATGTTCACTTTATTGAGGTACAATGATTTTAATTGATCTTTTATGTGTCCAAAATTGATTTTCTCTTTATCCAAGCAAAATAAAACACGTTATTATCCATATTTTCTCTATCTTTTTCTTTCCTCCCTCTTTTTCTTTAACCATACACAACATAAGTTCAGTTGGAACTCAAAATTTACTTGTCTTGTTTTGTATTGCTTAATGAATATGATGAATGCTGATGATTTCTTGCCATCTCAAAAAGACAAACAAAGCTAAATATATCTTGATATGCAATGCAAACGTAGGATAGGAGGTGATCTTTTTGTCTTTGTAGCTGATGGTCTTTTGATCTTTTATGATCTGCCTGATCTCTCAGACTGAATTTTGAAAGGTGTTGATAAACCTCGTTTATTTTTATGTTGCATTGAATATGAAACCCATTCTTAGTTATATTTGATCACTTAAATGTTGAATTACCAGTTGGTTCTCGAGCATGGGGAAGCACAAAGGGTTTAGCTCTGGTATTGCTACTGTTTGAAAACTGTTCTTATCTTTTATGCTTGGTCCATAAATAAGTTTTTTAAATATTTTTATAGATTCCATTTGCAGATTTCTTAAACCATGATGGAGTTTCAGAAGCAATTGTAATGAGTGATGATGACAAACAATGTTCAGAAGTTTGATCTCTCTCTCTCTCTCTCTGACACACATAAACACACACAATGATTATTGGAGCCTAATTAAAATGGTTATTAAACAGTTTTCCCCCCTAATACATGAATGTCATTTTAAATTTTTATGGTCCTGGGCATTAGCTTTTTTTTTTTTTGTGTCTTATCTCTCATATGTTATGCTCAACTACTCTGGCTTTTACATTTCCAGATCATACGGTAAAAATTCTCTTAAAGGTGGAAAAAGAGTGAAGAGATACACAATTAATATGATGAGAATAGGAGAATGATCATGGACTTAGTTGTGAGAAGAGTCACAAAACTAAGAGGGGATGGGGTCCAAATGGAATGAGTTGGCAATACCATATATGATTAGGTTGTTAGGAGGGGAGGGGACTAGGGATTTGTTTAGAGGAAGTGTGTGCATCATGAACTCGTTTTTTGAAGTTGTATGGGCAGAATTGAGGATAACAGTTCTCTCAGTCTCTCAATCCATTTTTCTTTGTACTTCCACTACTTTTCCCATTATGATATGATACGGGGTGGTATTTTGATGCACATATGGTACAAATCTTTAAAAGTAACATAAAACAAAATTAAAAATAAAATACGGCATGAACTAATAATCAGGTCGAGTACTAATATTATTCGACTAGCACAAGTCTGCTGCAACAAGACTCTTTCAGCCTAATTAGAGAAGCAAAACTATACCTAACACACACATACACTCAAACTTATGCACTTTAATTTTACTTTAATTTTTGAAATTATGTGCAGATTATTGCTGATCGGGACTATGCCCCTGGTGAACAGGTCATTTACTATTTTTTATTTTATTGTAAACTATGGAGTGACTTGTTTACTTTGTGATAACAATTTATATCCTAAAGTTGATACATAATTTTCTGTATTTTGTGAACTCAAATTTATTGCAATATATTTAGCTTTGACTTCTTAGTTTCATCTTTTCCTTTCTTTTACTTAATGGAATTAATCAACGAAATCATATTTGAAAAGTTCACCTATGGTTTTTCTGGTTCCTTGATTGATTAAACAACTAGCATTACTAAGTTATCATTTGTGAAAAAAGAGAGAAAATATTGTAAAAAATGATTTTATTATTTTAGTAAAAGGGTTATATTGATATACTATACATGCACATTGTAGTTAGATAGATAGATACATACATACATAAAGATGGATTAACATAATGGGCATATGGGATATTATAATTAATATTCCCCTCTCAAATTGTAACTTATGAATTATATGCACCAAGTTTGATACAAATAAACTCAATTTGTGCCCCCTAAGATACTTAGTGAAAATGTCAGATAGTGTAACTAGAGACCATACAACTAGGAAAAACTTTTTCTCTAATATAGTAACTACCCACTTGATTCTCTCATAAAAAAATTGATTGGAAGTCATAGGAAGAGTGGCCTTATTATCACAAATTACTTCATTTGTGAGACTTCAATAACTTTTAATTCATGATTTAATTGCTTGAATTTAATGAGTTCACACGAATTGGTTCTTAATTGTAAAATTGTTCACGTCGGTTTAGAGGGTTCTTATTGGTTTTAGGTCCTAATAAGATATGGAAAGTTTTCAAATGCTACACTAATGCTGGACTTTGGTTTTACAATTCCACACAACATTTACGATCAGGTATATATCCTTGCAATTGATTTTTTTTTTCTACAACATGGACTGATATGTCATTTTGTTTCCTCTAGCTTGTTGTTTTATTTTTATTTTTATGATTGCATAAGCTATTCTTGATTGATAATGGTAACTATTCTCAGGTTCAAATCCAGTTTGATATAGCTAAGCATGATCCTTTGCATGACATGAAGTTGGAACTCTGGCATCGATATGCTGTACTTCCACCTGAAGATATGAAGGACTTAACATATCCTGTGAATACCTTCGTTATCAAGTTTGTAATGATTCCTAATTTGTTATGTTCTTGCCTTTTTTTAGATAATATAGTCCAATTTTTGTATAGTGATTCTTGGTATTAGTCTCTTTTGACCGACATAATAGAATGATTTTGCTTTGTGTGTCCAAATTGCCCTTGTTGCTCTTGAATGCATTGCTTACTTTTAGCAAAGCAAAGTAATGGATATTTTCCCTTATAAGCCCATATTGGGCACATACAATATGCTCTCCTATCCTATTTATCTTCAATGGTTGATTTGCAATATTATATTTAAGCCCATATTGGGCACATAGTATTTGTGTCTCGCTGCATGAATTGTGCATGCAAATAGTTGTAACCCTTTTCCATATTTTTTTCTTATGATCGATAACATAGGACTTCCTGATATGGTGTTACTCAAAAAATGCTGCTTATAATATACTTGCCAGTATTTGGCCATCTGATGGAGGCTGTGATCACATAGGGAGGTGAAATCGGATAGAGGAAAAGGGAAAGGTCTTCCACAGTCAATTCGTGCGCTCGCTCGTGTTCTTTCTTGTACCACATCTCAGGGTGCGCATAAAATATTGTTTATTTAGTTCTATTGATGAAATAATGTGTACAATTCTTCCCACCCAAAAAAATGGCACACTTGTTAATAAGCTATATCTAACAGTATTCACTTCGGAATTTATGTATCAAAGCACATGTCTCAGTGTGCACATAAATCTTGTTTATTTAGTTTTATAAATGCAATAGTGGTCACAATTCTTCTCATAAAGCTGGTACACTTGTTGAGGAAGTTATACCTAACAGTAACCACTTTGGAATTTTTACTGATGCAAAAAATCAGAACTTGACGATTTGGTCATGGAAGCTGCTCAAAATGATGGCAGGCTGGCTAGGCGCCCTTTAAAGGATATCAGAAAAGAGATCAAAGCACACATGATGTTGTTATCGGTATTCATCCAATTAATTGAGGAGCGCAATGCGACTATCATGGTAAAGATTAAGGACTTCATCTAATATACAGCTTTGTGATCCAAACATGGTGGCTACTGAATCGTTGGCAAGTTGAAACAAAAGTGCACTTGGATATTTAAGTCACATTCGATATTTTCAGTATGCTAATCTAATCAAAACATAAAGAGTATTAAAGTGCTTATTTCATTTCTCATTTCATTTAAATTTATTCATAGACAATACTGTTCTCACTATTGATATGATATGCTTGTTTTGCAGTCACTGGATTCTTCGTATTCCTCTTCCTTGTGTGAAAGGCTTTCTGTTAGAAGACTAATGGCTCAAGATCTCCTACAAGGTGAACTTCGCATTCTCAACTCTGCTTCTACCTGGCTGAAGAACTACTGCTTTTCCTTGACTTGATGATCATTAGTTACTGGCGGCAGCCATTGGAGTATCGGAGAAGTATCACGATATCAGAATATTGACAATACTGCATGCAACATTTGAAAGTATGCTGTCTTATATTATAGATGGCATTTTCTTATATATTAAATAGCATATATCTGTTAAAATGAGGTTAATTTGTGAACTATTAACTGATTCCTAAATTAAATGAACTGTTATATATAGACTAATCTATTCAATAAGAATTTCAATACACGCCTTGTAATTTAGGAACGTCTATTTTGAATTCAAAAGTTCAATAAATCAATAATTATAAACGAAATGCATTTAATGATGGATCTTGCAAGTTACTGAGAATTATCTTGATTTATTAGGATATGATGATATAAAATTATAATTTTTGGTTCTATAATTAGTTATTAAAAAATAAGATTTCAAAATCAGATTTTTTTAAGAATGATATTATTTCTGTTTTAAATTAGGATATTTTAAGCTACAAATAGTCTTAAATCAGAGTGATATTTTATTTTGCTACATAGATGAGACTCTTATTTTAATATAATTTGACGACATTAAATCAATATTTTATATTATTTTATGTTTTTATTAAATTAGAGGCTTGTTATGGTTATAGAAATTATAAAGAGAAAAAAATTATGCATTGATAATACAAATCAATTAATTACAAATTATTTTGGAAGTTTATTTGTTTTATAATAACTATATTGATGGATTGATATAACAATAAGAAGGGAGTCCTTATAATTTCAATTTTAAATTGTAATATAATTTGAAATCAATTTTGCAATCTAATTTAGAATCAATTTTTTTTTCATAAAAGAAAACTATAGTCATTTTATTCCATATCACATTAGGAATTGAATCCTAATCTGCTTTGTTAAAATACACAATGGCAAACACTTATGCAACGGATGTTTCTTGATCTAAAATATCCATTAAATGTTAATTAACTTGTGAAAGAGATATCAACCGAAGCGGATACATTATTATTTATTGGGAACTTTCATGACGTTGAATTAGAATTGGAAGTATACGAATTATGAACCAAAAAAAGCTTCAATGACAAAAAGTGTGGGTGGTTTTCTGTTAGACTTGGGCGTGTATAATATGAAGGTGGGTCAATTTCCCATGTTAGTGTAGTTTGCTTTTATTATTTTTAAAATAGATAAATTTTTTAAAAATTTCGGTTAGTACTGTATTCAGATACGACTTTATAAAAAGAAGTCGTGTTTCAGACAGATGTAACATACGATTTTTTTTTATATCTTTTTTTTTTTTTTTAAGTTGTATTTGAACACACGGTTTTAAAGTATTTTTTGTATTGAAGTTGTATGTTAAATGCTGGCTTTAGTTGAATTTTTTTTTTTAATATTAAAGTCATAATTGATTGATGATTTTAATTTTTTTTATCAAAATCAAAGATTGATTACAATTAATAATACTTCAATAGGTAAGAAAATGAACGAAAGTCATTAATCAATTGATGACTTCATCTTAAAAAAATTATACTAAAATCGTTAATTACAACACGACTTAACAAAAGCAATTATCACATAAATTCATGTATAACTCTAATCAAAGCCATCTTTTCATTTACTACTTCTTTATGATGAAGTCGTAAGTCAAAGCATTACTTATCTATATTCAGAATTTTTAAAAATTTTAGTGAAAATAAATAAAGTAGATTGCACTATTTTCATGAATTTGTCTCACAACGAATTGCAACGAGAAAAGATGGTATTTATCAGAGCTGGGATGAACAGAAGTTTACTTAATTTTATATATGAAATTATTTTGATTCTTCTTCTTATTATTATAATGATCTTTTCTATTTATTATTATTTTAGTAAATGAATTTTTAATTTGATCTGTGTGTAGGAATTAAATTAAAGAATGTGGTGCATATAAGAAATTGATTAAACATGCATTATATTTATATTAATCAAATTAAAAATGTTATTTGCTTACAAACTAAATTAAAAATGTGCACAGAGCAAAACATGCATTATAAGTACAAATAGATAAAGTTGAAAATACTATAAAATATGACAAAAAATATGATAATACTATTTAGGGTTTAGGGTAATAATAAAACCTATTCAATCATTAATACATAAAATTGTTGGGTAACCTTCTACTTTAATAGAATGGACAATGTGGTGATTTAAGCAATTTTGTTAGGCATGTACAGTTAGGCCATAAATGCCGTGTTATTGAGAAAGATAAAATAGTACTCAGATTCAGATATCATATCAACTGGGAAAATCAAAGATGGAAACAATGATATGCAGATCAATTCATGCCTCTCTCTTGCTTCTTGTGATACTGTGTTTGATGAAAGGTTTGAGTTTTGCACACTTCAATTATTCAGAATCTTCTTCCTCTCGTGTCAGTAGCTTAGCAGCAGGAACAACAACAGCCAATTCAAATTCAACCCACACAAACATCAACATTCTCTTCATTTCCATTACCAGTGGTTTGTCCCCCAGCGAGCCACCACTGTTTTTCTTCTACAATTATGAAAAAAAAAGGATCTATTTGAAACCTGGAAAATCTTTCACAAAATATGCCAACTTTGACAGCAAAGTGATCATAATGTATTGGGATGTATTGTGTTCGATTTTCTATGCATACGATCGAAGCAGTGAAGGAGATCATCAGAAGATCTATTGGCTGGTGAAAGTGGATGGTGTGTATCACAGTTGGGACAACAACACCTGGCAGAAACGCAAATCTTGGCAATTTACAGGTTGTTGATTTTCAATTTCTCTCATCAAACATAAATTGTTCTAAAGTAATCAAATATAGATTTTTCTATCTTATCTCACAAAGTCATGTGTCTAAAGAGTTAATAAGAGACTGGACTCACCTTGTCATTCCTTCCATTTCTTTAAGTTTTAGTCTTATGATCATATTTCTTGGAACTCAAAAGACTTCAATTTTAATGGAATCCTAAAAACATCATCCACTTGTCGGTTTTGGGTGATTGTACCATGTGGTGACATGATGTGATATAATTAATGAATGAGAATGTAACCTAGATTCATATTTACTTATTTATTAACCATTCATTTTAATTTTACATTTTCTTTATCCTCATATAAAACAGTAAAAATACCTCATAGTAAATGTTAAATACTCGAGGGTTTTCCACCCCTGCTCTGTTGCTTACCAGAATACCGAGCCAGGTAGATTGTGGTGGAGTTACACGAGGAAGTTTGTAGAAGCCATATAGGTGGGCGAGTCCTAGCAACAAAGGTGTTAAGAATTGGATATTATTGGTCAACGCTCTCAAAAGATTGCGCGGCGTTCGCGCGAAGTTGCCAACAATGTCAACTACACGTGGAGATGTCTACGACTCCCTTCGAACACTTACATATTCTTATATCACCATGACCATTTCATAAGTGAGGATTGGACATATTAGGTCCTTTCCTGATAGTTGTTCGACTAGTCAAATTTCTCACCGACAATGGCACCCAATTCGCCAGCAAACTTGTAGAGCAGTTATGTCAGTAGTTCCATATACACCATAGCTTTTCTTCTGTCAAACATCCATAAACAAATAACAAGGTCATCTTGAGAGGCCTAAAAAGTAGATTAGGTGAAAGCAAAATACTATGGACATCAGAATTGCCTAGTGTGTTATGGTCGTACCATACCACGGTCCAAACAACAACGACGGAAACGCCATTCAGTTTGGTCTATGGGGCAGACGCTGTGCTCCCCACCGAAGTAATAGAACCTACAGAACGGGAGATTGGATTCTCAGAGGAAGGTGCCTCACATGCAACACAAGCAAGTCTTGACAGTATCGAAGAAGAACAAGCCCACATCTGCACCGAGGCAACAAAACATCCTGCCACACTGTGGTTTTCCACGAAGGTCCATCTTAAAGAGTTTCGCGTGTCTGATTTAGTGTTGCAGTACGCTCAACCAAATCAGATACACAACAAACTCTCTGTTCAATGGGTAAGACCTTACCGGATAGCCGAAGTTATTGGAAAGGGAACATACAAGCTCGAGACACTCAGTGGAGGACCAATTCCCATAACCTAGAATGCAACCAGCCTAGGTAAACTTTTTATTATTGCGTTTGTTTTTCAATTAAACATCATATATCGCCTAACGGGCTAGTTGTTTTGTTATTTCTTTTCCAGTTCTTGGAGGTTTTTCCTCCAAGAAAGATGAATAAAAGAATAATTGAATATCTCTTAATTCGCTATACGACCATTGGAGGTCAGACATTCTACAACTACAAAGGTCTATATTCAAGATCAGAAAAGTCCACAACGAAAATTCTACAGCTATCGACCGTGCTTATGATCGGAAAAACTCAACGTTTACAAACAACAAAAACAAATGACAAACGACCATGTGTAAAGGTGGAAAAACTTGACATGGACAAACGACCATGTGAGGTCGAAAATTCTACAAGCAACAAATGACCATTTGAAATTGGAAACTCTATAGCAAATGATAAGTTTAAAGTCAGAAACTCTACAATGATGTACGACCATTTGAGGTCGAAAATTCTACCATGACGTACAATAATTTGAGGTTGAAAAACTCTATAACGATGAACAACAATTGTAAGATTGAAAACCGACGAATGACCATTTGAGGTTAGAAAATCTATAACGACAAACAACTATTACAAGATCCTAAGAGGTCCATCTATAAGTCGGTCTTGTAAGATTAGTTTACAACAAGTTGACCCTACAAGGTCAATCCATAAATAAGCCTTAAGACGTGGATCTACAAGTAAGCTTTATGAGGTTAATATACAAGTCGACTTAATCAGGTTAGTCTGCAAGTCGGCCCTAAGAGATTGGTCCACAAGTCAACCCTAAGAAATCGGTCCATGAGTTTGACCTAAGAGGTCAGTCCATAAATCAGTCTTATGAGACAAGATCAGTCCACGCGTCGACCTTGTAAGATCATCTAAAAGTCAAGTACAAAACTACAACTAGGATTAGAGGAAGTAAGATAGTAATATTTTGCAACAAGAAACTTTAAAAAACTGTTATTATTACGTGAATCAACTCATATACAGCTTAAAATAAATTATTATTATTATTTTACAGTTATTTATGTCAATAAATAAGAAACGTTGAACTTTCAAAAAATAAATTGTTTCTCACTCATGTGTAAATGAGGAGTAGTAAAAGACAAATGAACATTTATGAGCCAATGATAGTATTAGCATAACCAGCATAAAAAAATATTCACAGCATTGATCACATTCAAACAAATAAATCACGCAGGAGAGTTTATTTAATGCAAAATTAATTTGAATATTTAAGTACATTGAATTTATTCAAAGACAAATTCATATATATAACAGAATGCCAAGAGGGGGAAAAAGCGAAAAACAAAATGACAAGTTCAATGCGTGTAGCCATTTTGTTATGTGCTGTGATGTGTTTGAGAGGTTCAGTTTTTGGAGCCACCGGTTCCTCTAACCCTGTTGAACGCGACTCAAGATTTGGTGTGAAAATCAACATACTGGTGATTTCCATCGTGAATGATTTGCGCTCAGGTTCACCAACACCGTCTTTCAGCAGCGATTACCAACCAAATGAGGTGGAATTGAAACCAGGAAGCCCTTTCGTTAAACTAATGAATTTCGATTCGCACAGTGGAATGGTGAAATGGGCGATGTGTAAACTTCCGGTGATTCTGTATTCATCTTCCATTGATGGTGACCACCAACGCATCTATTGGTCTGTCAGAGAAGATGGTGTTTATCACAGTTGGGATAATACAAACTGGAAGGTAAGATCAAGGTGGAGTGATTATCATTGTTGAATGCTTCTCAATCCAATCCAATTCAATATAATTTATCAATAAAACTTCCTCTTCTTTTCACTTCTTTCTTCCTGTGTTTTTCATTGAATTGTTTTCATTTTATACTTCAATTTAATTAATGAAACCCGAAGAATGAATTGAAAAATTAGGGTTAAGCGTGTTTTTATTTTTCTTTTCCTCGTTAAACTTAATTTTATTTGTTATGTTTAAAATTTGATTAAATAATCTTCAAAATTAAAAAAAGTATTTAAATTTAATATTTTATAATCTTTTAAAAATAAAGTATTATTAAATATTAAATTTAAATAAAAAAACTAAAATCAATATATTTAATTATTTTATCAATTTTATTAAATTAAAAAATCAACATTAAATATTATAGATATTTAAATATAATAAATAATCAAAATAATACATACTTATAAGTTAGAAGATTAATTAATAATTTTAAAATATGAAGACCCAAATTAAGTTAAAAAAAAAATATATGAACAAAACTATATTTAATAAAAAATAATTGATTTTGGTTTCTTGTTTAAAAAACTATAAAGAAGAAAAAAAAGGAAAAATAACTACCCTTTTAAAGAATTATTTAATTGTGAAGGCAATGTGTCAGTTTTTTTTAAAATGTAAAATATAAATTCAAGAAGATCAAGACTTTTCAAATAAAATATACATGATCAAATTAAGAATATCTCTTCATCAAACAAAATTATTTTTATGTCCAAAACTACCATTAAAGTCAACTTATTAACACATTTATTTTCTTTGATAAAATATTAAGAACACATAAAAATAACAAAACACTTAATATTCAAACTTTTCATTCATCTCATACCAAGCTTCCAAAGTATAATATTATAATCTTTTAAAGCCTACCGATTAGTCACATTTTAATCAAATATTAATTCACTCAAATTATTCATATTTCATGGCAATTATATATTTTTTTTTCATGAGTATTTGAAATACTAATATATGTAAAAAAATATTTTTTTTTAATTTCCTAAAATATTTTTGCATATAATATTATTTATTATATTTAATATAATTAATAGTAAAATATGCCAATTTTCCTTAACAATTCTTAGAATAAAAAATGGTGCATAATAACTTTGAAGTGTTTAATAGTAAATAAAACTGTTGTAATATATGATGTTACAGTTTCAATTTCAATAAAAGAAATAATGAATCTAATAAAAGTAATATATTAATTAAACTTATTAGTATTTATCGTATATGAAAAAACAAAAATGCTTGATTTAGAAAACAACGTTAGCATATGTTCGAAGAAAGAAAATTTTACTTTTTCAAAAGACTAATAAAGGTGATAAAATTATTATTTATATAAGGAAGATGAATGACTACTAACTTTCTTGAATGAAAATTATAATTTCAGGGGATTATATTATAAATCTTTAAAACTATGATTCTTTAAATTGATTAAAATTTTATTATAAATTTAAAGGTGATAAAGTATATATTTAAGGTTTATATAAGGAAGTGAGTGAGTAAATGAAAATTGTGATTTCAGGAAATTATAAATCCTTAGAATTATGATTTCTAAAATTAATTAATTACTTTTCCAAAAATATAAATGTGAGAAAGTATATTTATTATTTATATAAGGAAGGTGTGTAACTAACTAACTAACTTTCTTGGATGAAAATTATGTTTTCAGGGTATTATAAATCCTTATAATATTATGATTTCTAAAATTGAATAAATTTTTAATTTTCCAAAGCCATGCATGGATCACGTTTGGTGGAAAGAAAAAATTTATTTTTCCAAAAGATTATAAAATTAAGAAACTATATTTATCATTTATGTAAAAAGAATAAAAATGAAATCATGATTCAAAAGAATCACAAATCCTTATAGTCTTATATATGATTGTTAAAAATAGTTAAACTTCTATTCATTGAAAAAAAAATATCCTGAATATATCTATACAATTTAAAAAAAAAAAAAAGGAAATCCGCTATAATTTTTAATGAATTATCATATGGTTTTTATTAAAAAAATATTTTTTTCACATTCGTACTTTTTAATAAATTTATTATTTTTTTAACTTTAATAACAACTTTATTATTTTAATCTTCTTTCTCCCTCTAAATTATCCATACTAACTTATCGATTTTTTATAATAAATATAACGAAAAAGCAAAATTATAATTAATAAATCTTAAATTTCCCAAATAATAAATAAAATTAAAAATTGATGATTGAAAATAAATAGAGAGAATCTGTTTTCCAAATAAATAAATAAATAAAATGAAAAGAAGAAACATAAATGTTGGGTAATTAGTCAACGTACATGTGCATTAACATTTTCCGTTAAAATAATAGAATAAGGAAATCAACAGAAGATTAACTGAATTAAATGTAGTTAATGAAACGCATATACACAGTTACACGTATGTATATATATATATATATATATATATAACATAGCAGAAGAACCCAAAAAACTGAGAAAGCATACAGAAAGAAGATATAGCAAAATGTCAATTTCAGTTAATGTTTCTCTTCTGGTTTTGCTTGCAGTGTGTTTGAATTTGAAGAGTTCAGCTTCTGCAAATTCTCTTGCAGCCACTCACACTGATCAAAATGACTCAAACGTTTCTGTTGACATAAACGTTGTGGGCATTATCATTTCCAATGACTTGCCTCCAAGCCCAAACAAGTTGTTGTTGTTCACGGATTTTCAGAAGAATCAGGTGGAGATTCGTCGTGGAGATCCCTACACAAGATTGCTGAGCATGGATGATCACACTGGTCAATTGAGATGGAAGCAGTGTCTGGATTTCAGTTATATTCCTGGTTTAGAGAAAGGACATCAACGTGTTTTTTGGTCTGCAAGAGAAGATGGATTATATCATAGCTGGGATAATAAGATCTGGGATAAAAGGGAAGATTGGGGTCCTTGTTAACAACATATTTCAAACATGATTTATGAATAAATTTAATGTAATAAACTGTCAAAAAACAGATTTACTTATATATATTCAATAATCAAACTTTCAATTCTCTGATACAAATGAATCATATGTTCTTCATCTTTAATCCTTCCTTTATTTCACTTACTTCTTTTCTGTTTATGTTTCTGTTGGTTAATACTTAATCTTAGTTTTTTTTTTTAATGAGGATTCAAATCCACTACTTAGCACCCAAATATTCTATTAAAGTTAGTTCAAGAAGTAATATATTTATTATTGTTATTAACACATCTACAACAATCTTAAACTGGATTAGTTAATAATTAACATCATTTATTGTTTTGGGCACTAGTTAACATCCTTTAAAAAATATTGGAAAAAAAAAACTGAACCTACCATTAATTATCTTCAAATGATATTTAGTATTTCTCTATTTTAAAATACATGACATTTAAAGTTTTAATACATAATTTTTATTTTAAAAGAATCATGTTTATAAAATTTAAGGTTGTATCAAGTATATTTTTACTTTTAAAAAATAAAAATAAAATACTAATTTAATGTAACTTTAAATGAATTATAATTTGTACATGATTACATTCATAAAAATTGTATCAACCAATGAAAAATAAAAATAAAAGAGTGAACAGAGGAAAAAAATGAAAAGAGAAAAGATAATTATTTTATGTATTTTAATTTCGATAACATGAACAATAAATATATTTAATTAGGTAAATAAATGGACGATAATTCTATTTAAATATTTTTTTTAAATACACGTGATTGATTCAATTATTATTTTTTTTAAAATTATTTGTTTCTTAATATTTTTTATATTCTTTTTAATGATCCATTTTTAAAAACAAATTTATATATATAATTATCTTCTTGTTAACTATATTTTGATTTTTAATTATATTTATTATAAAGATAAACTAATAAATTATTACTAGCCTTTTAGATAAAATATATTAAAATAATAAAACCAATTTAAAAACACTAATATTAATTATAATATAAATTAAAAAAAAAGAGTTATAACAAGACGATGAAATATTCAATATTTTAGTATATTTAAGACATATATATTATATGAATTTTAGTTATATATAAAGAAAACATAAATATATTAAATTTGAGTTTTGAAAAAAAATATAGTGATAAATTAATTAAATGATGCAATTTATGGTCCCTGATTGTGCATATATATAAGAATGGAAAGTGGGAGAGAGTATCCAAAAACTTGAAACTAAAATGTCAAATTCAATGAAAGGTTGGATTTTGGTGTTGGTTGGAGTTTGTTTGAGTTTGAACAGTTCAGTGTGTGGGGAGTGTCTGGAATCCAGAAGCGTGGATTCTGGTGGTCTGCAAAAGGAGACAAATATTTCTGCAGACAACATAAACATAGTGTTCGTATCGGTTTCGAATGATTTGCCTCGAAGCCCAAAGAAGTTGTTCTTCTTTGCGGATTTCCAGAAGGATCAAGTGGAGATTCGGCAGGGAAATCCTTACACAAGCTTGGTGAGCATGGATGATGACACTGGTGAATTGAAATGGAACAAGTGCTCCGATTTCAGCGTCTATATTCCTGGTTTGGAGAAAGGACATAACACTGTTTATTGGTCTGCAAGAGAAGATGGTATATATCATAGTTGGGATTCTAAGACATGGGAGAGAAAGGAAGTTTGGAGTTATTTTTGTTAATTTTTCTCAATTTTTATATATGTCAAATTTTATATTATATATATATATATATATATATATATATATATATATATACATTTAACGTTTAAAATTAGGTTATATAAATTAAAAGAGAAATTTTTTTATTTATACCTATATCATCTTAATAATTTCTTTTTAATTAAAATATTCTTAAGTATAATTAAAAAATAATGATATAATTGATACAAAAATAATTAATATAATTTTAAACTTTACAAACTTTATATTTTAAAAAATATTATATTCAAAATATTTTAAAATTGAAGAAGCACTGTGTAACTGAATAATCAAATTTATTTCTATTGATTGAAATTAAACATGTATATATATATCAATTGATATTATCATTTATATCTAAATGATGGATGGTGCCAAATTTTGCTGACCCAACTAATTGCTAAAATTCAGAAAATTAACGGTAATTTTGAATTCCCATAAATAATATATTTTTAAAAAATATATTATGTCACATTGTCCTTATTTTCTTTTTCTTTTAACACGCATAATACACTTTTTAATGTTTTTTTCTTAATTTGTAACTTATTTTTAATATCATTTCTTCATATAAATTTGAGAATACTCTAAACATATCTAAAAGACCAAATTAAACATGTTTTACATTAAAATTTAAACCACATAAAAATTTCCTTTTAGATATAGCAATATATAGACATTGAAAAGTATGTATTTAATAAAAAAAATGTTTTTTAATTAATTTAAAATCATTTTTTTTAAAGGGTAGGATAAAAGTTTATGGGCGAACAAATCTAAATCTATTTGATACGTGAGATAAACTAATTAAAAAAAAAACTTATTTCAATTTAAATTACAATATATTTTTTTTCAACTTAATTAATGATCCCAAAAATTTGGGGATAATATAAATATTTAAATAATTCGGATGATCCAAGATTTATGGGTAAATATTCATTATATTCAAACCAGTATTTCAAACCATCTAATATATCTCAGTAAAAATATCCTTGAATCCTGATGGTTAGATCACTATTACTTCAAAAGGTTATGTATTTCTCTATTTATTGTTTATTTCTTAAAAAAAATTTCATGGACTTAAACATTAAATATTTTTTTACAAGTATTTATCTTTTTTGTTCTACGTCAACTTCAAAGGATATCTTCTTAAGTTAGATAACAATACTTGTCACTACGGTTCAAAGATAGAATCACATTTCATTCATATCCTTATGTTAGAATGATGGAATGGATCAATCCATATCTTCTCTAACCTACTAAAAATAAGGCAGAATGAGTTGATCAATCTTAGTAAAAATTGACTACAAACCCTAGTTTACCTTCTTAGTTAATTTGCTAATCCACCAGTAAATTTTTTATATGTATATTTTAAAAATATATTTTTAATTATATAAATAGTTTTTAAGTTTTTATTTTAAAAATATATTTTTAATTATATAAATAATTTTTAAGTTTTTATTTATTAATTAATATTTTTATTAGATAAATTGAAAATTTTATTATATTTATTTGTTAAAATAATTAATTATAATTAATAATTTAAATTTAATTTATTAATTTTTATAATTTAAATGATAATATTATAATATATTTGTGACGTTTTTTTTTTTATTATTATTATTATTTGTATAAGAGTAGGAGGTCAAAAAATATTACATATATGTAAAAGTAATTTACATCACTATATAAGATATACAAAAGAAGAAGGAATTTTATCTTTGATTCCTTCTATTTTCTTTTTCTACAATTTTACAAGTATCTACATTGGCGGTGGAAACAAACTGATTAAGGGGTTTTGAAAAAAGTAGGAGGCATAAAAAAAGTAACTACTATTGGCCCATCTAACATAATGGGATTTCCCATATCGGATACAAATGTTATTATTGAAAATCCTATCCCTCTAAAAGCAACCGAGTTGTCTATAACATTCGTGTTCCAAGTAGTTCCTGGAAAGAAGGCAGTGATGCTTGCGAAAAGGGATTTGGAATATTTGGCGCCTCCATCTACTTAAGTTGGTGTTTAAATAAAACATGCACAAAAGATCACAATAGGGAGTGAGAACATTTATCAATTACAATAATACAATATTATAATATATAGATATATATGTTTCAACTTTCTCAACACATTCTATTTTATGAAGATTTAAATTGTAGTGACTAGTCGGGATAAATGAGCTCAATTTTAATCATGCTCACAATGATATTTACTCATTTAAATCCCCAAGGTCCAACCTCCATCTACAATATCATCAAATCTTCACAAATAGATATTATTGTAATTGATTAATATAACTATAGACTAATAAATAGGATCATTGCATTACTAGAGATAAAATAAAGTAAACAAACAAGACCAAGTACGTAACTCGGAGATAATTAAAATAGGACCAAGTGCAAGATCGAAGATAAAATAAAATAAATAAAAAGGACCGATACATAACTGGAGATAATTAAAATAGGACCAAGTGCATAACTGGAGATAAAATAAAATAGGACCGAGTACATAACTGGAGATAAAATAAAATAGGACCGAGTACATAACTGGAGATAAAGTAAAATAAACAAAAAGGACCAGTACATAACTGGAGATAATTAAACAAACATAAGATAAGACCATTACGTAGTTAGAGATAAATAAACAAATAACTAAATAAATAGAATGAGGTTAGGGACACCTCACTCCACAACTATAAGCAAAATAAAATAGATTTAATGATAATATTCTCCTCCCCTACCTTAAGAGTCACGTATGAGGTACCAAAATTTTTGTAGAGACAATTTTTTTTCTCTTCTTTCTCTTCTTCCCTCTCTCTTTCTTTCTCTTTCTCTCTCTTCCTTTCTCTCTCCTTCTTTCTCTCTCTTCCTCTCTCTCTTCTTCTTTCTCTCTTTTCTTCTTTCTCTCTCCTTCTTTCTCTCTCTTCTCTCTCTCTTTCTTCTTTCTCTCTCTTCCCTTTCTCTTTCTCCCTCTCGATCCTTCCCCCTACCCTTTTTATAGTAAATTTTTTTTTCTTTTTATTTATTTAATTATGTAATCATAAATGCAGTAATTATGATTTTGATAATGTTTATCTTTTAGGATAAGATAACGTTTATCTTTTACATTAATTGAGATGTTACATTTCTCCCATACTTACAGAAATTTCGTCCTCGAAATTTTTAGCGACTAAAATAAATAGGGGTAACTTTCCCTGATTTTCTTTTCTAATTCCCATGTAGCGTCTCCAGTACTTTCATTCCAAACAACCTTCACTAGTGGGATTTGTCTTTCCCTCAGTTGTTTGATCTTCATATCTCATAATCTGTACAGGCATTGTTTCAAATGTAAGGTTATCCTTTAATTGTACTCGTATCTCGGCATTATTACATGAGAAGGGTCGAAATATATTTTCTTAATTGAGACACATGAAACACATTATGAAGATTAGAAAGAAAAGGGGGTAAGGAAATTTGATAAGCAATAGGACCTATTTTTCTAAGAATTTGATAGGGACCAATAAATCGAGGAGTGAGTTTCTTGGCTTTCATTACTCTACCAACTCCAGGTTGTCGGTGTTACTTTCAAGAATACATGTTCACCTTCTTGGAATTCAAGGGGTCGTCTTCTCTTGTCAGCATAGCTTTTCTGTCGACTTTGAGTTGTTCTTAATTTTTCCCTAATCATCTTAATTTTCTCCGTGGTTTGTTGAATCATGTCAGGACCTAAGATTAAATTTTCTCCAGTCTCAAACCAACATAAAGGTGTCCTACATTTTCTCCCATACAATGCTTCTTAGGGTGCCATACCTATGCTAGAATGGAAACTCGTTGTTATAAGTAAATTCAATTAATGATAAGTATCGATCCCAGCTACCAGAATCTTCTAACACACATGCTCTCAACAAATCTTCCAAGGACTCGAATGGTTCTTTCGATTGTCCATCGGTTTGAGGATGATAAGTCGAGCTAAGATGAAGCTTAGTTCCTAAGGCTTGATGTAGGCTTCCCCAAAATTTAGAAGTAAACCTAGGATCTCGATCGAAATAATACTAGATGGAACTCCATGTAATCTCACAATTTCTTTTATGTACAATTCAGTCAGTTTATCCAATGAATACCTGATGTTAATGGGTAGAAAATGAGCAGACTTTGTCAACCTATCCACGATAACCCATATGGAATCAAATTTTTGAATTGTTCGTGGTAAACCAACTATAAAGTCCATTGCAATACTATCCCATTTCCACTCGGGTATATCTAAAGATTGTAGCATTCCTGCAGGCCTTTGATGTTCTATCTTAGCTTTTTGACAAACTAAGCATGATGTTACATATTGTGCCACTTGCTTCTTCATTTTAGGCCACCAAAATATTTTCTTAAGATCTTGATACATTTTTGTTGTGCTCTGGATGTATGCTCAATTTACTCTTATGTGCTTCATCTAAAATTAGTTTTCTAATCTCTACATTATTAGGCACACATATTCTATCACTAAATCTTAAAATTCTCGCTTTATCTATGCCAAAATTTTCTCCATTCTTTTGTCCTATCAACTTCTTTTTCTTTTGAATAAATTCATCAACTACTTGAGCCTCTTGAATTTGTCTTTGTAATCCACTAGTAATCTGAGTTAAGTTTAATTTTATTCTATCGGGGTTCATGGTAATTGATAAATTCATGTTTCGAACTCTTCTAGCAGACTCATCTCATGAATCATAAGGGAAGAGACATGTAATGATTTTCTCGCTTAAAGCGTCTGCTACTACATTTGCCTTTCCTGGATGGTAATGTAATTCAAAATCATAATCTTTCAAAAATTCCATCCATCTTCTCTGTCTCATATTTAACTCTTTTTGATCAAACAAGTATTTAAGACTTTTATGATCACTAAAAATTTCAAACTTACCACCATACACATAATGTCTCCATATTTTGAGTGCAAAAACGATGGCGGCTAGTTCTAGATCATGAGTTGGATAATTTTTCTCATGTGTCCTTAATTGTCTCGAGGCATATGCAACTACCCTTCTGTCTTGCATAAGAACACATCCTAATCCCATTTTGGAAGCATCACAAAATATCACAAAATGTCCAGATTGGGTTAGGCAATGCTAGTACAGGGGAAGTGGTTAACCTTCTCTTAAGTTCTTGAAAACTATTTTCGCACTTTTCTCGTCCATTCAAAAACTTGACCTTTCTTGGTGAGTTGGGTTAAAGGCATAGCCATTTTAGAAAATCCTTCAATGAATCTCCTATAATATCCAGCCAAACCCAGGAAACTACGAATCTCGATCCATCGTTTTTGGTGGATCCCATTGTAGAATTGCTTCTACCTTAGTTGGGTCTACTCGACACTCCCTCTTTGGAAATCACATGACCTAAAAATTTCACTTCTTTTAACCAAAATTCACACTTAGACAATTTAGCATACAATTGTTTGTCTTTCAAAATTTGAAGAACAACTTGAAGGTGGTCTGCATGATCTTCAAAAGTTTTAGAATAAATAAGAATGTCATCTATAAAAACCACAACAAAATGATCTAAAAATGGACGAAAAATCCTATTCATATAGTCCATAAATATTGCGAGAGCATTGGTCACACCAAAAGGCATCACTTGATATTCATAATGACCATACCTAGTTCTAAATGCAGTTTTTTGTACATCTTCTCGCCTTTACTCTAATTTGGTGATATCCTGATCTTAAATCTATTTTAGAAAATACGTAAGCTCCTCTTAATTGATCTAACAAATCATCTATTCTTGGAAGAGGGTATTTATTCTTTATGGTGAATTTATTTAACCGACGATAATCTACGCACAACCTAAAGTCTGTCATCCTTCTTCTTAACTAATAAAACAAGGGCTCCCCAAGGTGATACACTAGGACGAATGAATTGTTTTCCAAGTAATTCTTCCAATTGTTTCTTCAGTTCTGTCGATTCGAAGGGGACATCCTATATGGTGCCATAGAAATTGGTCCAGTTCCAGGCATTAAATCTATTGAAAATTCAATCTCTCTGTTGGGTGGTAAACCAGGAATATCATCGGAAAAACTTCGAAAAATTTTGAACAACTCGCTATTTTTTTCAAATCGACTTCCTCTTTTACTTCCGCAGAAGATAGTAACAAATATCCTTGAATTTTGTTCTTTAAAGACTCATTTACCGAGTTGGTAGAGAAGCTCAAAAGATTTTCAGAATTTGAAAATATTACTCGATTTTTCTCGCACAATTTAGAAGGACTTGATTGGAAGATAACCAGTCCATACCCAGGATTACATCTAATTGAGATAAAGGTAGACAAATTAAATTTACAAGGAATTTCCCGTTTTCAATGAACAAAGGACAATCTAGACAAATTTTATTGGTGATTACGGACTTACTTGTGGGAGTTGAAACAATCAAACTATTATCTAGAAAAGAAGTCGGCAATTCAAGGTGTTGTACACAATCATTGGAAATAAATGAATGAGTTGCGCTCGAGTCATACAAGTACATTTAAAGTTTTGCCTTGAATGAAACACATACCTTGGATCAAATCATTATTCCGAGAAGCTTCGGTTCCATTCATGGTATATACTCTTCCTGTTGTCGAGGTCTTCTTTTGGTGTAGAAGGATCAGAATTTGGTTTTTGTTGCCGACATTCGGAGAATATATGACCGGGTTTCCCACACTTGAAACAGACAGGTCCTTTAAGATGACAATCTTTAGCATAATGATCTTGTCCACACTTGAAACACTTGAGTTGATTATTTATACGGTTGTTAAAATTTCCTGCAGAGAATTGATTGGGTTGGGGTCTCCAGTGGGGGCGGTTGTAAGGTTTTTCTTCATTTTGTCTCCTTTTATTATGCTCGGGTCCAAAAGATTTTGGTTTACTATTTTGATGATTTTCAAAATCTTCCAAAAATCTGCATTTATGAATAAGCGTAGGAAAATCAGAAATTTCTAGTATTCCTACCGCTTTTCTCAAATCGGGCCTAAGTCCATTCTCAAATTTTATACATTTCATTCTTTCATCAGGGTGATAAAAGAATGCAGAGTATTTTCCTAGCTCTTCAAACTTAGAGGCATATTCTCCTACTGTCATACTTCCTTGCTTTAATTGCATAAACTCTATTTCTTTCGTTCTTCTCACATCATTGGGAAAATATTTTTCTAAAAATTTTGTTCTAAACACTTCCCAAGTAATGATTATTCTTCCTCCTTCTAGTAATCTCCTGGTACTATCCCACCAATATTCAGCCTCTCCTATCAACATAAATACAACATAATTCACCTTTTGGTCATCAGGACAATTCATAACTTGAAATATTTTTTCCAATTCTTTAATCCATAATTCGGCCTTTTCTGGGTTATATCCTCCAGAAAATTGTGGAGGCTTGTTTCTCCTAAATTCAACTAAACCTTGTGATCCATTGGTTCCTTCAGGTCTTTGGTTCCTTAATAATGCAACGGCCATGTCTCGGATAGCTTGTACCGCTTCGTCAACTCGTTGTTCCTTCTATTATTTGCCATCTCGGAATTATATAAGTTAGGATTCATAAGATATCATGATAGACTCATTTTACAGGTCACACATGAAACGTTGCTTCGATACCATTTAATGTGACGTTTTTTTTTTTTATTATTATTATTTGTATAAGAGTAGGAGGTCAAAAAATATTACATATATGTAAAAGTAATTTACATCACTATATAAGATATACAAAAGAAGAAGGAATTTTATCTTTGATTCCTTCTATTTTCTTTTTCTACAATTTTACAAGTATCTACATTGGCGGTGGAAACAAACTGATTAAGGGGTTTTGAAAAAAAGTAGGTGGCATAAAAAAAGTAACTACTATTGGCCCATCTAACATAATGGGATTTCCCATATCGGATACAAATGTTATTATTGAAAATCCTATCCCTCTAAAAGTAACCGAGTTGTCTATAACATTCGTGTTCCAAGTAGTTCCTGGAAAGAAGGCAGTGATGCTTGCGTAAAAGGGATTTGGAATATTTGGCGCCTCCATCTACTTAAGTTGGTGTTTAAATAAAACATGCACAAAAGATCACAATAGGGAGTGAGAACATTTATCAATTACAATAATACAATATTATAATATATAGATATATATGTTTCAACTTTCTCAACACATTCTATTTTATGAAGATTTAAATTGTAGTGACTAGTCAGGATAAATGAGCTTAATTTTAATCATGCTCACAATGATATTTACTCATTTAAATCCCCAAGGTCCAACCTCCATCTACAATATCATCAAATCTTCACAAATAGATATTATTGTAATTGATTAATATAACTATAGACTAATAAATAGGATCATTGCATTACTAGAGATAAAATAAAGTAAACAAACAAGACCAAGACGTAATCGGAGATAATTAAAATAGGACCAGAGTGCATAGACTGGAGATAAAATAAAATAAATAAAAAGGACCGAGTACATAACTGGAGATAATTAAAATAGGACCAAGTACATAACTCTGGAGATAAAATAAAATAGGACCAAGTACATAACTCGAAGATAAAGTAAAATAAACAAAAAGGACCAAGTACATAACTGGAGATAATTAAACAAACATAAGATAAGACCATTACGTAGTTAGAGATAAATAAACAAATAACTAAATAAATAGAATGAGGTTAGGGACACCTCACTCCACAACTATAAGCAAAATAAAATAGATTTAATGATAATATTCTCCTCCCCTACCTTAAGAGCTGCGTATGAGGTACCAAAATTTTTGTAGAGACAATTTTTTTTTTCTCTTCTTTCTCTTCTTCCCTCTCTCTTTCTTTCTCTTTCTCTCTCTTCTTTCTTCTCTCTTTCTCTCTCCTCTCTCTCTTCTTCTTTCTCTCTTTTCTTCTTTCTCTCTCCTTCTTTCTCTCTCTTCCTCTCTCTTTTCTTCTTTCTCTCTCTTCCCTTTCTCTTTCTCCCTCTCGATCCTTCCCCCTACCCTTTTTATAGTAAATTTTTTTTTTCTTTTTATTTATTTAATTATGTAATCATAAATGCAGTAATTATGATTTTGATAATGTTTATCTTTTAGGATAAGATAACGTTTATCTTTTACATTAATTGAGATGTTACAATATTCACATATTTCAATAACATAATACCAAAAATATAATATTTTTAATTATAATATATTTTTTTATTTTAATATATAAATATATTTTTAAAATGGATTCACCGCTCGTAAGTTAGACGAAACAGGCTAATAATTTTATTTATGATAACATAAATAATTAATTTAAAATAATTTTATCATAATAAATAATTACTCATCTAATTAAAAAATATTAAATATTTATAAATTAAATGTATTTTTATTTAATAATTATATATAGTTATAATAATTTTGAATTATGATAATTAATTAGACTAGGTAATTTTAAAAAATAATTATTAAAAAATACTTTAAAATAAATATTTAATTTTTTTCTTAATAATTATAAGATAATAATAATATAATATTTGTAACATCTCATATTTATCATATAATATTTTTTAAAATATAATATATTAAATTATAGCATTTATGGATTATTTAAATATTTTTATATTTTAGTAATAATAAAATAATTATGGCATCAAATTTTAATATATTATTTTTAATTTAAAAGATAGAGTGAGAGTAGAGCAGGAGAGAAAAAAATTGAAGAGGAAGAAAAATAAGAAAATAAACGAAGAAAGAAGAAAATGTTAGACAAATTTATTTATTTTATTAAATTTTGTATATAAATAATAAATAAGTCTACTGGATAAATAAATGTAAAAAGATTCTATTTTAAGTAATTTTTTTAAAATATATTATTTATAATATTGATTCGTTTATATGCAAAGATCAAAAATTAAAATTTCAAAATAGATAATTAATCTCTTGTTTTTATCCTGAACAGATATATCTTTCATACTATTTTAAATCATTAACCATAAGATAAATTTGTACATGGAAATTACATTCTTATGTATATTTTATCTTTTCTTTCACACATGATAATTATATTCAAAATGAGATAAGCGTTATTAAATGTCTCAAGTAGTCATTTAGGTATTAAAATAGTAGTATTTATTTTGTACTAACAATATTTAAAAGACAATTCCTTGAGAAAAAAAAGTTAGTGCAAGAAAATAAATTATTTTCTTTTGCTTGATAACAAAGAGAACGATAAAGATAAATATGACATGTTTTATTATTAATTATTATTAATAAATTTAATATTAATATTAATAATAAATTTAATATTAATATTAATAAATAAATATAATTATTTATTATATATATATAATATCATATTAGATAACACAATTTTATTAAAAATTAAAATAATAAATTGATAAAAAATATTGAAATAATGTTTAATACCACGATTTATTTTTTACTCACTTCTAGTTCATATATAAATGAAAAAAAAAGTTAAAGTATATACAAAATATTATTATATAAAATAGTTATTTATTCTAATATTTATAATTATAATTTATATTTATGGATATAAATTTTTATTTTTAATTATTATTTTGATAAAATAGAGTAAATATAAAAATTGAATAAATAATTTAATATATTTTATATTTTTTAATGTGATATTTTTTATTAATTTAATTCTGATATTTTTAGAATAAGACAATATTTTTACAATAATAAAAAAATTATAATTATACATCAAAGTATATATTATTAAAATTTTGATATATAAATATGAAGATATTAATTAATAAAGTAATTTCGAAAGCAATGAGGGGGAGATTAATGATAATGTGAAATATGTCACTACATTCCCAAGAGATGATTTTGATGATGATTCAAGTCAACAAGTGGCGGATCTTGACCATTGATCTTGGGGGGCCAAATAATATATTATTAATAAATAATAAATAAATATAAAAGGAAGAAAGAATATGAAAGGTTGAAAAGATAAAATTGTAGATATATACTTAAATATATTAAATTATCATTAAGTTTGAGGGAAACAAAATCATAAATTATATGAAAGTTACAAAAGCTGAGGAGGGCTATAAAATTGTAAATATACAAGTAAATATATTAAATACTCATTATGTTTGGGGGGGGGCCAAAATCATTAATTACATGAGAGTTACAAAACTTTGGGGGGGCACGACCCTCCTCAGCTCCCAAGAAGATCCTCCACTGTCAACAACATTCAATAATCAAGCAAGCCCATGATATGATTTTGATAAAGATTTAATTCAAACATCAAGCAACCTGAAGACTATATAGAGTCTTAGAATACTGGATATGGAGGTACAAGTTGACGAAGTAATATTATGCATAAGCCTCCAAAACACAAGGGTGATAAAATTTTGTAACATGATATTTCTCATTGTCATAATCAATTATGATGCATCAGAAATGGAAAAATGATTTTCTCTGTCGTAATTGATTATATTGGTAACATAATCAATTATGGCAGTTCAAATTTGAAAAATATGCGTTTTGAAGAATAAATGTTTTTAAATACATTCTTATTTTTTCTCTACGAAAGTATTAATGACCAACCACTATTTTACGATACTATTTTTTTATTTAATTAAGTTTTGATGGAAAATAAAACACACACAATTACGGAATTTGAAAATACAATTTACATTCAATCAGTTTGAGAAAAGAATTCGAGCAAGACAACGAGAGATATTTTACATGTTTTGAAAAAACCCTCTTCTCCATTGCATACTATGTTTTTATTGTTAATTACACTTGTTCTTGGAAGTTGACATTCTACAAACTTCTACAATTTGTTGTCTTCATTACCCAGGTGTGACTGTTTTTATTTTATTACCTTCATCCTTTGTGGACTTAAGTGGTTGATGGTTAAATTCTATGTTTAAGGTTTAAGTAGTCATTGTCATTCTGTTGTGTTTTTTTTCCTGTGTGGAAACTATTCATCCATTTGATTTGTTCATGAAAGTGTTTTCATCCTTTGATTTGTTCAGAGGAGGTGTTCATCCCTAGTGAGATTCTAGGGAGGTGTTCATCCCTAGTGGGATTCTAGGGAGGTGTTCATCCTTAGTAGGATTATAAGGAGGTGTGTTCATCCTTTGATTTGTTCAGAGGAGGTATTCATCCCTAGTGAGATTTAGGGAGGTGTTCATCCTTAGTTGATTTCTAAGGAAGTAATTGTCTTTTGAATTAGTGTGCTGAATTGATTATAATTTGTGAACTGAGTTTAAAAGATAGTGAATTTTGCTCACTCTTGTATTAAGAGTTGACTGGAAATTGGACGTAGGGTTGATTATACCCGAACCAGTATAAACCACCGTGTACTCTTCTCTTTCCCTTATCTCTTATTTAAGGCATTACTCTCCTTACGCCCCTTATTTTTTATTTCTATCTTTTTCATATTTTATCTCTTTGATTATATTGCTTCCTTTTTTATCTTTGTTCAATTTAATAATTAAATTTAATTAATAAATATTAGACATCTTAAAATAAATTTTTAATTTGATATTTATTTAATTTGTGTATCTATTCACCTGTCTAGTTATCATCTGTCTAATAATGATATAAAATTTATTAATAAATATATGATAAATTTGTAATTAAATAAAAAATTAATTATAATTTTATAATCTAAGGATCATTGAATTAATATTTTAATAAAAAGTTTTATTCAATATAATAATAGTTGATATGATAAACTCTGCACTACAACAAAGAGTAGCAAGATGAAGAAGAAAAGTTTACAGGTAGCATCATTCATGTATTTTTCAACAATGATTGAATGTCCAACCTTTTCTTTTCTGCCAGGATCTGTTATCCCAGCTATGGTAAATACCATCTTCTTTCACCATCCAATAGATCTTCTGATGGTCTCCTTCTGTGTTAGGATCATATGCTAAGAAAGAAATACAGTTCCCATCCCAATACATTACAGCAGGTTTAGGACCATTGGTGTTGTCCAGTTTGGAATAACCTTGACCAGGTGACAGATAAACTCCATCTTTTTGGTTATTGTAGTACAAGTTCACATTTTTGTTGTTGGGACCCATGGCATCGTAAAAGGAAAGACCCAGAATGTTCAAATCTATGTGAGAAGACTCATCAGGTTGTTCCAAATGGGTCGAGGTTGAAAACCCTTTCATATCAGAAGATGATTCAGAATTGGGGTCTCCAAAACTCAATCCATTAATCAAACACAGGCTAAGAACTAGCAAAAGGGGTGCATAAATTGATCTACACATTGTGTTTGTGTGTGGTTTTATGCACCTGTTGCTTGTTTCTATTGGATTTTCTACTCCCTCTCACCCATTTGCTCTTATATATACACCTCACCAAAGTGGTTGAAATATTTAAAAATGCTGAAAAATATTCAAGTTATTAATTGGGAGATGTAATTACTTTTGTTTTTTTGTTTAAAAGTAAACGCAAAATATGGTTTATAGTTATTATTTTGGATGCTTGTGAATGAAGAGTTACGTTACGAACCTGATAATGTAAGCAATAAATATTGGTTTGTTAGTTTTTATTGTATGACATTAAATAGCTCAAATGAAATTTTACTTTCATTCATTTTTGAGGGAATTACCGTTACTTCTTCCAATTTATATTAAATCACACTTACATCTTCATTAATTTCTAATTGCTATTCAACATCCCAATTTTCGAACAAAATACACTCATACAATCTATGATTTAAAAAAAATATATATATATATATATATATATATATATATATCCTTTACATGTATTTTTTTTAATAAATGACACGTATAACAGAAAGATGAGTATGTTTTTATTGAATTATAATTTTTAATTTATATAAATTTTACTTAAGTTTTAGTAAACATTATATTTTTAGGTAAAATAACGAGAAAAAAAATCAAAATGTTATAATTTTAAACCAAAATTACTTATTTAAATATTTTTTATTTAAAGACCTAATATTTTTATTTATTTATAATATTAATGATTTTATTAACCTAATAAATATTAATTATTTAATTAACCTAATAAACATTAATTATTTTAGTTATAATATTTTTGTAACGTGATTTAAAAATAAAAATTAATCATTCAAACGTTATTCCCACAACTCCCTTTTCTTTGCATTTTTTTCTAAATTTCTCATTTCCTCTTTCATTTTTATTAACCTAATAAACATTATAAATAATTTTTTTTCTAAATTGCTTATCGAAGAGAGAAGATCATTTCTATCAAATTAAAATTTCGAATAGAATAAGTTTTTTCTTTCCTAAATTTTATACCATTTTTGCGTAATTGAGTTTAGATTTACTTGTGGGTCCCAGGGGCTTACATTGCATGTATAATTTGTGGTGAAAAATAAATTTTGATTAGTTTAAAAATATTGTGGTAGATTTGATTTGTTAATGGTGGTTTTCTGTGAGCGGGACTCTCTAAGAAATTAGAAATTTGGAGTTTTCAAGCTTAAGAAAACTGAAATTGGAAAATAAAGGAGACTAATAGTAAATTTCTTAACACCCAAGGATAAATGATTTCGATTATGTTGGTGACTTAGTCATATTGTTTGATTTGCAGGGAGTTGATTGTAGATTGATATTATTGGTCTTTGTATGTGATTAAATGAGTTAAATTAGATTTATTATGTTGGAAAAATGTGTATGAGATGTTAAGGTAGAATAACAATATGTAATTTAGATATTACATGTTTTATAAGGAAATAATATAACAAAGTCTCAAAAGGATAATATCTAGAAACTAATTTAAAGTATATTTTCGAAATATATTATCAACATATTTCACTCTAAGTGACAGCTGATCGCTCAAACGAAATGTGCAAAAGAGAAAATGACTCCTCTTAAGTATAATTTTGGTCCAACGAAAATATCTCGCTTAAGCACAAAATTTTCGAGTAATTGAGGTTTGTCTCGGGGTGTATTTTCACTCAAGCGAAATTTTTCAAGGAAGTAGGTGATTCTCGAGTGTATTTTTACTTAAATGAAATTTCTTAAAACTTTTCTGTTCATGAAAAAAATAGCTTAGAATTCCAAATTTAATGTTCCATACATGCAAGTCGAAATCCTGAAAATAAGAAATTTAATGAAATAAGAAATAACCAAAAATGATATTTGTAAAAAAAGTCATGACCAAAAGAATACACGTAAATCAAATTCCACAAATTTAATTATTTAATGAAATGTGAATATATATATATATATATATATATATATATATATATATATGACTTAGAATAATAGAATAAACATATTAAACATGTGTTTTGAAATGTTATAAATATTATTATTATTATTAATTTTAGTATTTATTATTGAAATTATCAAAATAATATCTTAATAATAATAAATATTAATTATTTTATCTATATTTTTGTCTTTAATATTATTTTTATTTTTATTATTAATATCATTATTAGTTTTAAAATGTATTATTAAAATTATCATAATAATTATTTCTTGTTAATGATAAATTTTGCAATAAAAATTATATTAAAAATTTTAAAAAAATCATTAAATAAATATTAGTATTAACTAAAAATTAAGATTAAAAAATAATAGAAATTATTAACTACAATTTTTCATTAATACTTATTATTATTATATTTATTACTTTACAATTAAATTTAATTTTATTATTAATAATGATAATTGTAATTATTTAGTTAATAACATAAAAATGATATTTTTCCTTCTTAATGTAATTATGATTATAAAATTTATTATTAATAAAAATAATTATGATAATTTTAATAATAAATAATAAAATTAATAATGATATTAATAATAAAAGTAAAAATAATATTAAAGATAAAAATATTATCAATAAAATAATTAATATTTATTATTATTATTATATTTATTACTTATTAACTAAATAATTACAATTATTACTTAGAATTATCATTACTAATAATTTATTAATTTCTAAAGTAATATATATAATAATAATAATCGTAAATATTAATGAAAAGTTTTAATTAATAATTTCTTTTATTTTTTAATGTTAATTTAATAATAATAATAATTTAATATATTTTTTAATTTTTAATGTAATTATTACAATAAATTTATAATTATCAAAAAATAATTTTGATAGTTTTAATAATAAATAATAAAATTAATATTCATAATAATAATAATATTATTTATAATAATAATAAATATTAATTATTTTATTTATTCATATTTTATTATTAGTTATTTATAATAAAATTAATATTTATGATATATATATATATATATATATATATATATATATATATATATATATATATATATGAAATCGTGCAAGCACGACTTCAGCAAAAAAAATATGAGAACGGTTAAAAAATTAGAAAAAAAAATTGAAATCTATAGAATGATTTCTTTCTTACTTAATATTTTTTTAGTTACATAAATCAGTAATTTTGATTTAAAATTGCACTGATGCTTTTCCCTAAAATAACGGAAGTGTGAGTCACTTTATAAGTGACATTTATTAAAATCATAAAATATATGATATTTTAATCTTTTAAAATTTTGCAATTTAATACGCATATCTTTTATAAATATGTTAGTGTTTTAGTTAATTGTGAGATGATATATTAATGTTGAATCAAAATCATTTAATTTTAAAAGTTGAAAGATCATATATATTATTAAATTTTTATTTTGAGTAAAATTATACTTTGATAAATTTAGGGAAAACTATGTAGGCTTAAATAATTAATTTCTTTTTTTAAATATCTAATAATATTATAAAATTTAGTTTAAATTAGTAAAAAATATTTATTGGTATTTCGTTTTTTAGTGGTTCTAAATATTTTTATGTTTTTCTTTTTATTCCTTAACTTAATTTTCTATGATAATAATAATAATAATAAATTTATCATCATATTTTGATATATTTAATCAATACAATATGTAAAAATGATTTAAGACTTATTTGATTTAGTTTTAAAAATAATTAACAAAAAATTAATAATTCTATTTTTTTAAAATATTAAAAAAGAGAAAGAGAATTCTATTGATGAGATAAGGGATTTAATATAATTATTGAAAAAATCATTGATATTATTAATAAAAAAGTGTTACATTTCTAACTTTTAAAAACAAAAAAAAACAAAAATCAGCTTTAGCAAAACAATTATGAAACAATTATCAAATGAAAACTTTCTCTAAAAACAAAATCTCTTAATTTATATTAGTTATCAATATTTTAGGTTATGTGACCAATGTTTTAGCTTAATAACATTAACGAAAATATTATTAATGACTTATCACTTTATAAATTAAATTAATTAATAATTTATTACTTTAAGGATCATTCATTTAATTTAAGAAAAAGTTAGACTTATCAAAATAAATTTGTCAAAAAAGGATTAACATCTAATAACTTCAAATAACTACCTAAAAAATTACACACTATTTCTGTTGTAACTGCTAAATAGAATTGGTCTGTCCAACATCAAGTTGCCTCCTCCCTACACTAGGATAGCTATTGCATCGCTTGTTTATGCCTCCGTCTATAATACGTAACTTCAAATAATTTTTGGAGGAAATGTTTTTATAATTAATTTATACATAAAATTTTAACTATTTTATTTTACCTTTTATCTTTCTTGTCTATGAAATCCCTCCTAGTGGTATGCACTGACTGGAGATCATTACTATGAAAAAATACAAATCAATGTATGCACATGGTTACGTCATATCCCAGTGACACTTTGAAACAGCTTACATATGTACAAGTTTAAGTCAACACCGGAACACAGGCAAAAGAATGGACATAATAACGGAAGCCCACCTGAGTAATTTCCCAAAACATTACAATCAGACATCAATGGTTGCTTCAAACCAAGGCAAGATTGACATTTTCAACTACAATCAAGCCTTTTAAGTATGTCGATTTATGAAATATATGCCTTGACCAGTTCTGTGTAGCTGCAAACTAAACCCGTCCTCGGGCAGACGATTCTACCATTATTCTTCTTCGCCATCTCTTCAAGAGCCTGCAAAAGAACACCAAATAATTAACAAAATAAGCCTCATAAAATATGCTTATCCATGGAACATCTAGAAGAATAACTAGTATAACAGAAACCTTAGTGCTATAAACATATCCATTGGGCAAGACTTGCGGTGGGTTCTCAGTGTCCATTAACTCCTTAGTTATATAGCAAACAAGCTTAGAGTGGTGCTGCTTTGAATACGGTAATGGCAAGGCTAGTGTGCGGAAGGCTTCCTGTGATAGAGGGTCCTCTTTTGTGCAATCATCCTCGTAACAATATCTTCATCAAGTCAAGGGACATATCTCAAAGATTTAGCCGTGACAATACATACACTAACACTAACCAATAAAATTTACAAGCAAAGAGGCTTTAGCATTATAAGTATGATCCTTGAAATCATCCATAACAATTTAACAGGCCATTATCATGAATGGCCAGGAGATTATCACTGTAAAATATGAAATTTCTTACAATGAATGCTTTTGAACTTTAAAATATATGGAGGGTTTTAAAATGCCTGCATAAAAAAGAAATCACTCCAATATTTAATAGACAAACCATTAATTCCCTCAAAAGGATAAGGAAAGTCCGAGTGGTTTTGAAGATTTTTTGGGTGGAGGGGGTGTTTCGGTTATACGTATGCAAACAAGGCTATCCACATAGCATACAAGCATCTAGCATTAAAAAGGTGTTTTCAGATGATAATGTACGGTTCAAGTTGTTAATGGATACGGTGTCTTGAGAGCAGAAAGGCCAGCTTGCAGAAAGATATTGAGCAAGGGCTCTAAAGTCATGCCATATAACTTGCAGAACTCCTGTTTGAATTGGTCCACTAGAAAATCCCATTGCTTAGCTTCAAATAAAACCTGTAAAACAATATATGCAAAAGAAAATTGCAGACATTTTAGTGCTGAAATGTCAGCTCCTCAAAAATAGACCACGATGCAACATGAAGCCAAATTTCTGGAAACGAAATACAGTTTCAATGATATCATGTTGATATACTTAGTTGGAAGTACGACAGGCAAGAAGATTTTCTTCAATAAGTGATCAGAGGAACATCAAAACACATGTAAAATAATTGTACTTGTTTTTTTACCTAATCAATAGAGGAATTTTTTTCTTGACCATGAATACATAAGACATGTGCATGTTAAAAGTACAATCGATTATTGCAACTAGAGAATATAGCACAGCTTAAAGCTTAAAGACACAAGTTTGCTTTGTTAATTACAATTATGAACAATTAGAAACATTTACAGTTTATATCATTTAGACAGTCATTAGCATATTGGTTATCATTCCTTTTTTTTTTATTTAGAGTAAAGTATATAAACTTGAAGCACCACACGCTCTTTTACAGTGAAGTCAATGTTTTTAACAACAAAAAATCGCAACTACTCCACCTTCCACTTCTAAATTCTTTTACTGTGTTATTGACATTTACATAACTATGAAGTTGCAAACCACATCATGAATCAGTTGTTCAATTTTTGAATCATGAATTGGGAATCAAAATGTGTGATAAAAACTTAACATACGAGTCCACATCTAAAACACTCAAAATTCACTAATACATCTTAAATAAGTACCATAAAACCATCATGAGTCATATGCCATAAGAAGAGCTCATAAGTTATAATTCCAATACAGATTAACAATTTCAGAGTAACTGTGTGAACACCCAGAACTGGAAAAACCAAAAAATGCACCCAATACTAGAAGAACCAAACAGAGAGTTGAGTGACTGGTTTGCAAATGTCAACAATCAGGTCCCTGCCCATCCACATGAAAACAGATAAAGGAGCAGGGCAATATGCAGCGCCCCTTCTATTCCTTTATAAAACAATTGAAGACTTTCTTCCCTTTTGATTCCTCAGATGAAAAGTGGGTTCGGGGGAAATGCAACAAATGTGGGGAGTACTGAATTGCAGAATCATTCGTTCGTGCTGATGATACAAAGGAGCATTCATGCGGACCATGAGCACAATTCGTAGCCAACTATGTTGAATCACTAGCTTAAGCTTACTCGAGGGTATCAAATTGTAATTCTAATCACAAATTCTACAATTCTAACAACAGAGAATATGAATATAATCCTAAACCTATTGCACTAAAAAGATAATAAAATTAAAACCTGTATCACCAATGCACAAAAGCACTGATAGACAAGGTATACGCACCTTGTATGTAGCACATTCAGTGTCCTTTTTAAAAGCTAGTGTTGCAATGACACGCTGCAATTCTTTCATGTGGGTGGCTCCCCATGGTGCAAGATATTTCCTAGCATATGTGATAGCTCTTAAGTTGTTCTCAGCTCTTACTAACTCTATGAACTCTTGAAGTCTCAACTGGAACTCCAATTTGCTCTGCCACCATTAAACCGCTAGAAATTAACAACAGTAAATATGATTTGATGACTTGATTATGATTTATGCATTTATTATTAACAAGCACCATCCTATGAGAAACCCTAGTGGGTACTAGAGAAAGTCTGGATTTGCATCATTTTATAATTTTATTTTTATTTTTAAATTTTAAGCAGACTTAAGAGATATTGTTATACTTGATCAATAAGGTGGTTATCCTTCTCTTAAATATTAATATAGTTTGTGATTGCAGTATGTTTGAGATGATTTCCTATTTTGAAAGCATTAAAAGAAATGCCGATTACCTAGACTCTAGAACCAAATAAACCCAAAAGCCTAAGCTATGAGCATGGTACACCAACAATTAACAAGATCAAACAGGAAAATGAACCTTAGACTTCTTCAGCCTTGATTTGTTATCAGCACACCATGCTAGGGCAGGTGTAACATCCTTATTTTGCAAAGCATCAATAACCTTTTTTGCTTCTTGGAATACATCAATATCAACAAGATCCTGATGCACCAACATGAGTGATGTTATTGTTAGAACTGACACCAAACAAAATGCAGATCCCAAACAATAACACAGAAGAACGAAAACGAACTGAATACTACTAGCATCCAATTCGACCACCTACCTGCAAGTTGCTGCTTTCAGCAAGTTTCAGTGCAGTGTCATAATATGACATCCTCAACATATAATCAACAAGAATCCGCTTCAAGCGAGTGTTACTCCATTCTGACATATTTTCCGCATCAGCAGATTCTAAGTGATCGAGACGCACCCGACACTTCTGGGCTTGCAGATGCTCTACCCGACTTCCTTCCTCCATCTTTATCACATTTTCACAAAATATAAATCATGATCATCATAAAACTCACAAGAGGGGAATATAAATTTCCAATTTAGCAACAGTTACTTAATAACAAACGTAACCAATCATAGGAACAATATTAACCACGCAGCATATTATAACTCATAACTACACATGGTAACCACCAACCACATTACACAGTATCATTTAGCACTGCAAATAAAAATATATTAAGTTAGGCGAAGCGAGAATACAATATTTTTTTTGCATCACGCGATGAATTGAAATTCAAATCAAGAAAATTAGGTCAGCAGTTACCTTTCTCTTGAGCCCTTGCAGGCGGGAGACAAGGGAGTTAAGGTGGTTGACGGCATCGTCGGGGGAGAGGTCGGCGGCTTCGGTGACGCCGGAAATGACGGCGGACACCTCCTTCTCGACGGCCCGGTGGTTGGCGCGGAGGGTTTTCTTGTAGTGCTCGAAAGGGACCCTCAGGAACTGGTGCTCCAGCTTCAGAGACTCCGTCAGTTGGGGAAGGTTCGACGGCGGAGGCGGCGCGGGGCTGGCGGTGGCGGCGATCGGGGTTCCGGTGGCGTTGTTGCCGTTGGGAAGGGTATCCATTTCCATTGGGAACAACGGAGAAGAATGGAATCTCAGATTGCTAAGTGGATTGGATTTGGATAAACTATGCTTTCAACAAAACAAAGAAAAATATATTTTATATTTGCCTCAACTTTTACCCTGGTTGAATTCCATTAAATTTCCATATAGGTTAACTATAGGATTATTATTTTTTTAAATAAGATCTTAATACTTAGATGTTTTCAATTTTGTTTACTTAGTCCGTTATCTCTTTAATGTGTAATTATTAAATATTTGAACTATAATGTGTGTGAATCTTGTTCAGTTTTAAATAAATGTGTTTCTTATAAAAAAACAAATCATTACTTTCTATCGTTTAATATTTATCATCACTTATGAACTAATTTATGTTTCAGAGTCTTAATTGTAAAAAGCATATTGATATATAAACTTTAAAAACTAAATAAATTATAAGAGCATAACATCTTTTCAAACTATAAAAGCTCCATTAATTAAATCTCTATGACTAATTAATTTAATTTTAAAGTTTTAAATTTATTATATTAAGATCTAGCCACAAAATTGATATGCTTAATCCCATTATAAACTCCCTTATATTCTTATATTTAATGTCCATCAAAGAAATATTTTTTTCTTGTGAGTAAAAAAAAGGATAAAATGCACATTTAATGTCAATTTTTACCTCTATTTTGTGATTTCAATTTTTGAAAAAATCTTAATTTTGATTTAATTCTTAATTTTGTGCACACTTTTTTTTATGTATATTTGTATTAATTAAAACATTTATTGATAATACCTTAAATGAATATATTAAATTTAATGTTCAATTAGATTAAAATAAAAGACCCAAATTCAATTAAAAAAATAGTAAAAGTACTTAAAAGAATGTTCTTTTAGCATAACACTCTCCCAAGATGTTATGAAGATTTTAATTTTCTACAAATAAAACAATCTAAACAGATATAGATATTCTCGTATAAAATTGAGCCTGACAAGATTGTCTAACACGAGGAACTTGCTACTCAAAGATTAATAATTAGATGTTCCATGACAAAAATCAGCCTTTCACTACACAAAACAACTCCTCACAACAGTGTAATATATATTAGTATTTACATTTGATCATTACACAAAACTGGCGAAGCAGAGTAATAAACTTGGTGTAAGATTTTCCAGTTCAACACTGTTCATTAGCTCATGTTTCAAGCCATGTTAAGGACCCCATTATCAAATACTTGCTTGGAAGTTCTCCAGCAGATGGAGCAAGGTATGTTATCTTCTTTCTGTAATTTACAAAACAACTTTTTTTAGAAATGCAAACATTCTTCATAAACTGTTAAATAGAATGAATCATTAAATGGAGAGACACAAACCTCTGAATGTCAATGTCTGTTACATAAATGAACCCAGCAACATTGCTGCACCAGATAAAACATCACATGACATGGTAAGAAGATGTATATTTGTAGGAAACTGTGAATGGAGAAAGAGGGGCATAATATTCTGAGACTTAAAAACCGATTCCCCATTTTGTAAAAAGTTAGACAATGGATGTAATATATACAAAAGTTTGGGTATTCATAAAATTGGTAGTTCTGAATGTCTTTGAGGAATATCTCAGTACATTTTTATGCATCAAAGGATAAGGGGAAAAAAAGTTTTAAGAATAATTATTTTCATAAAAGAAAATCAAATCATATCGGATAATCTCAGGTACACTTCAAACTAACAGAATCATATGTCACCACTTGCCCTTTGGCCCAACTGCTTATCAGATAATAAATTGATACACAAATTTACAAAACATGCTTTCTTCACTTTATGCCAATCAAAGGTACATGGATCAGACTCACCAGATTAAAAAAAGTTAAAACTTAAAAATTCTTAAATTTAGAATTATAAAAGATTAGAGTTACCTGGAAATGATCTCATCAGGTTCCTTGGCAAATGAGACAGCCAGGACTAGATGGAGCAAATCACGATTTATATTTACAGGAACAACTCTTGTTGGATCTGCAGCAGGTTCTGCTCCAATTGGTAAGGCTGAGCGTGGGGCCTGTGGCCCACCACCAACTCGATAAACAAACAAATCACTAAAATTTGCAATATTAGAATGTGGAGAAAGATCATTTGAAAGGCCATAGAAGTATTCCTGTATCAAAATCAAATGGCAGCAATTTCAGTTAGACCAAAAATAGCTGAACAAGAAATTTTATGTATGTTAAAGAGTGCACAGGAGGAGAGAAAAGAAAACTCTCAACATATTTCATTTAGATTTTTCAAATCTTCCAGAAAACACAACCATTACTCATAAGTTAGTCACCATGAGAGACTGGTTTTTGTTACTTAACAAGGAATAATTTTTATCCTATATATTTATGAGCACTTAAATACTAAAAAAACTACATCTCTCTACCATTAACTGTTTGGCAATAATTTGCAATGCAAGATGCGTTGGGGTCTAAGAGTAATATAACCAACATTATATTAAATTCAGTAGAACAACTGCTCGGAGACAACATACTTCCCTAGTTTAAATTGAAATCCTCAAAAATGAAAAAAAAGAAGGAAAATATCAACATATGGTTAACAGATTAGAAGATATTAAAAAGTAGACCAGTAGGTTTACCCTTATCCTATAACTTCTAGCCTTCTGACGAACTTTTGCGTTCCTAGATACAACTCCACCTGACCTCTGAAGTTTCACAACGTCTACTTTGGGCTCAGTCTTAAGCACATCTTTGAGCATGCTACACAGTTTTTCCTATAAGAAGTTCAAAGGAAAGCCTGAGACACTGAGCTTCTATAGAATGCAAGAATTAACAACTACATGTACAAGGAAAACACAATAACAAAAAATATGATACTGGGGTTCATTGGAACGTGCATAACTAATATATAATATGCAATGACGGACATGTTAAATAGTATATAGTATATGCAAGGCCTATACCTGACCCAAAACCAAGACAACATTGGCCTTGAATGTACGAATTGCATGCAAGAGCAACTGCAACAAAATACATCACACACAACAAAAGAGTGAGCGAGGAAAGTTCACTATGATCAATATTAATCAAAATTAGTAGTGAGTTACATGTCTGAATAGTGATCAATTTAACAATAATAAGGTAAAGTTCAAGGCCAATTACATCATAGCCTACTCCCTCTATCCATCCCATGGTATTTATCACCATGCCTGAAGCTCGTGATTCAGCATTTCCGGTAAATTGTCTCTCAATCATTCCTGAAAGCTCCTTGACAAGCACTTTATACAATTCTACATTGTTACTGAAGAAACAAATACATTCAGTGATTGGAATTCCTAAATGTGCTAAAAATGATTTCAAAAGTTCAAACCAATGAAAGTTTATATAACTTTGCCTATGTATAATAGAAGATACATCACTAATCACCTTGGAGTTGCGTGGCCATAGAAGTAAACAAGAGGCATTTCAAGTGGAATGCCTTCTACGGGATCGATGGGCATTTCAATTGGAGTTGCAGCAATGCATCCAGGAATTGTTATAGACCCTTGACCAATATCCAAGTCGACAAAGGTAGGTTTACAACCTTGTTTAGCCGCCCAACTAAGAAGCATCCTCGACAAGGTACTCTTTCCAGAATCAGTAGGTCCTACAACAATGACCCTTGGGCCCTGACCAACCAAAGTTACATAACACAATCTTTACCGCTTATACATGAAAGAGAATAACAACATGGAAATCTATGATAAAATCACAAGCTTTCAAGTCTCTCAGCACAATTTACGTAAAATAAAGCATTATTTTCCACAGTTCATGTTAACATCGAAAATAATCAGCCCTAAAAAAGTAAGAACAAGCACTTATCATGCAACTAATAAGTTAACCAAGGTTTTAAAATATGTCCATGGCCACAATTTTGGCCGCCCACAGCACATCCACAACTGTGGCCACGTCAGTCGGACTTGTCTGCAATTTCCTACAATATCAAGGAAAGAGACAAAACCACAACCACAATTTAAAAGCTTGATGTCAACCAGCCAACAAACTAATCAAAAGGCACTAAAAAAAACCTGAGAAGACTCGGAATCATCAGGTGATGAAGCTTTAGCACGACTTCTTCTTCCATCTAGTATGGCATGCACATTTACATAGCTAACCATGGGAGTCTGCACTCAAAAAGTTGCACTCTCCTAATCAGTTATTTCACGCGTAGTGTTTTATTTGTTTAGCCTTACAAATAAGTTTGAAAGAAAGAAAACATTGAATAGGGCTGCTAAGTCGGCTTACCTCATCCGCAGTATAATCAGTTTCAGTAGCACCGTCCATTTCAATGGTCGCACCAAACCAAGTAAACACCTGAAACAAAGTAACAGTTCCCTCATAAAAAAAAAATGAAATGTGAACGCAAGAAACAATTTGTTTTTGAGAGAAGTTACAGCGAACTTGAGCCTGGGAGGGAAATTGAGCCAGATTTCGGGGGGAAGCTCGGTGCCAAAAATTTCTGCAGTGCCGTTAAGGAGTCGAAGGCGAAGTGGTGCATCGTTACCCACTTCAATTCTGAGTTCGCTTTCTCTCTCCAATTTCACTTGCTTAATGGTCGATGCCGAACCAGAACCACCCACAGGACCAGCACCACCGTATGCCATGTTATTTTCCTCCCCAAATCTCAATTTCACCTCTTCTGCTTCGAATCCAACAGCAATGGCCGTTAGGGTTTGAATGTAAATTTTGTTTTCGTTAACCTTTTTTATCCGACCATTACAAAATATTTTCTCCTGTATACAAGGATTACGAAAATAATAATAAGTATTTATTTAAATTTTTATTTGAAATTATTTATTTATAAAGATAACAAATAATAAATGGTTGGATTTAAAATAAACAAAATATTTTTATAAAAATTATTAGCAGTTTACCCCAAATTTAGTACTAAAGGGACAGTTTTAAAAATTATTAACATAAATTTGGAATTAAGATATTTCAAAAGGAGCTTGAGATTAATTACGACAAAGTTAAAATTGGAGATACTTATTTCTAAAAGGAGTAAATTTTTAAAATAATTAGGATGAAATTATATTTAAAATATTTATATATAAAAAAAATTATAGAGTATAAACTTGTATTTGTTTGAATCACTCTGTATTATGTTTGGTTACGTGAATTATAATTGATTTGTATAAAAAATAGTAATAGATAGATAAGACACTAACCTTCTCATTTATCAATGAAATTGAAAAAGTCACGTATAACAGAAACAAAGTCATTTTTATCATCAGACCGTTGATTCATATAATAGAATATGAAAAATAATAAGTAAGGTCGTATATTTAATTTTTATATAAATATTTTAATAAATTATATATAAATATTTATATATATATATATATATTATCAAATTATAAATATTTATATTTATTTTATATTAAATTTATTTTGATAAATTTTATAAAAAATAATTTTTTTAGTTAAAATTAATTTATTCTTAAAATAATTATCAAAATTATATTATATACCATTTTATTTCTTATAAAAATTAAATCTATTACACACAATTTAATAAGTATAAATAAATTTTGCATGTAAATCTTTAATCAATTATATTATTTGAAGAAACATATTTTTTATGAATAACATGATTTAGTAAAAATTATTAAAAAAACTAATATGTTTAATAATTCATAATTTATTTTATCATAATTCATTAAAAATATTTTTAATTAAACTATACTTTTAATTTCTTATAAAAAACATATAAAAAATAATATAGTCTTTTCTTAATAGATTATCTATTTAAATAATATGTTAATTAATATAAATTTTAAAATAATTTAATTTTAATATATATTTATATATTATTTAAAAATTATATTTTATATAATTTAAAATAAATATTAAGTTTTAAATTAAAATATTTTATTTTAAAAATAAATTTTAATAAAATATTAAGTAGGTATATATAATAGTATATAAAATTAATTTATAAAAAATAAATCATATTATTTTTTTATTTAAAAATATAATAATATACTAATAATTAACTTATTTGTTATATTCATATTTATTTATAATATATATATATATATATTAATCCATTTTATTAAATAATTATTTCGTATTGATTTATATTTATCTCAATTTCAATTTATATTTTTTATTAAATTATGCAAGATCCATCCTTCTATCTTATTATTTAATAATTTAAACCATCAAATAAATCTTATCTTTTATTATATTTCTCCCTATTTTTTCACTTTTTATTATTTTCTTTCAATCAGAAAACATTATTTTTTATTCTATTTCTCTCTTTTTTTTTTCTCTCTCATATTTCCTCATCAATAAAACACAAGCTAATTGTTATTTTTCTTTTATTTATTATATGTATTGCGACTAAGGTTGTTTCTTCTGCGTCCTTATACTCTCTTTTTGCATCCCTATATTCATAAAAAATAACACTATTACCTTTAATGTATATAGGTTTTGAAAGGTTAGTTTGGAAAATGTTCAGATTAAGGATTTGGAAAATGTTCAGATTAAGGTTTTGGAAAATGTTCAGAATAAGGTTTTCCAAAAATATATCATGGAATGTTTCTTAAAAGTTTTTAGAAAGGTATGGAATTTAAAAAAAAATTAAAAAATATAATCTAAAAATAAATTTCAAATGATTAAATTCGTACAGAAAACATAATAAAAAATGAGTTATGAATTGTTAATCTTAAATATATTTCTAAAAAATATAATTTAAAAATAAATTATAAATTAATTTATCCATACCTCATTCATAAATGGTGTTTTTTTATAACGTATAGTGAATTTAACAATCTAAAATATCACAAATATAAATCAAATATTTCTTTTACGGAAATTTTTTAATATACAACTATTATATTATTCAAAACATAAATTTTCAATAAATTTCTAATCTTAACATAAAAATTATGCTTGAATAAAGATACAGAAGGTGCCACAACCTGGAGATGCTATAAGGTGAAATAGAAAACTGACTTTATAATATTTTTTTGATATTTTAAATGTACATTATGAATGTGTAAAAGAAATTGTTGGAATAAAGAAATAATCAACCTAAATCAATTAAAAAATAAAACGATCGTTTGGGCCTCTTGTGAACCCAGACGAGAAAATATGAGAAAAAAAATATGGTATTACTGTTTACACTTCCCTTTATACTAACACTATCTGGATAGTTTAATCACAGTTTTCCATGATTCCATTGTTTCTATGCGTGTGGCTAACTGTTCTTCAAGTTTGTGAATTATGATGAACCTAAGTGTAAAGTGACTGAGAGAGAGTGTGTTTGAAAGAAGAAAAATATATATTGTATTTGAATAGAAAATATTAAATTATTAAATAGTCTTTATAATAAAGTAAAACAAAAATTACAATAAACTATTTATTGTTAGATTCTAATTGACACGAAACTAAAATAAAAGAATCTCAAATAAAATGAGATTTTATTTGACTAATTTCTAACAATTTCTTACTAAATTATTTAGTTTACATTGTTTTTTTATAGACTCCAAGCATTGTACGTAGCTTAAAAAACATCCAACTTGAGAGGTTTTGTCATCACATCAATAACTTGTTCCGAAGTGTTACAGTGAATAAGTTTTATCACTCCTGGTAGTACAAGCTCTAAAAGAAAGTGAAAACAAACATCTATGTGTTTGCTACGTCCATGCATTACTGGGTTTCTTGATAATTTGATAGCAGAACTATTATCACATTGAATAGTTATGGACTCTTGCTTAGCTTGATCAAGTGTTATAAGCAACCTCTTTAGCCAAATAGCTTGACAGGAACATGATGCCGCTGCGATGAATTCTACCTCTATGGTTGACAAGCTTACAATTAGTTGTTTCTTGTAACACCATGATACAGTTTCAGATCCAAAAAGAAAAAAACATTTCCAATTGTGTTTTTTCTATCATCCACATCCCAGCATAGTCACTATCAGTATATGTTATGAGTTTATCACTTCCTCCCTTGTTATAAAAGATTCCAAACTCAATAGTTCCTTGTATGTACCTTAGTACCCTCTTTGCTAATTGTAAATGGAGCTGAGTAGGATTCTCCATATACCTGCTCAAAAGACTTACAACAAACATCAGATCTGAACGAGTTGAAGTAAGATACATAAGACAACCCATCATTTGTTCAAAACAAGTTTTATCCACTTGTTGTCCTCCTTCGTCTTTACAAACTTTAAGACCAGGAACTATTGGAGTTTGGACTGAGTTACTCTGATTCATCCCAAAATGTTGCAATATCTCCTCAGCATATTTACTTTGACAAATAAATATTCCTCTTGATGTCTACAAGAGTTCAAGACCCAAAAAATATTTCATTTTTCCAAGATCAGTCATGTCAAACTCAAGCATCATTAAGTTCTTAAACTCAGTAAACATCAACTCATCAGTTCCTATAAACAGAAGATCATTAACATATAAGCTTACAATGAGCATGCTGCCCCTTTTACTTTGTTTAATAAAAAGAGTATGCTCATATTCACATTTTTTGAAATCTTTCTTAACAAAATATGATTCAATGCGGTTGTACCAAGCATGAGGAGCCTGTTTAAGCCCATAGAGAGATTTCTTTAATTTGTACACTTTTTTTTCTTTCCCTTTTTGCACATAACCACGAGAGGTTGCTCAACAAAGACATCTTTAGCTAATTCGCCATGTAAAAAAGTAGACTTCACATCTAGTTTATGTATAGCCCACCCTTTTTGTGCTGCAAATGCAATTACCAACCGCATAGTCTCCATACGATTGTGCTACAAATGCAATTACCAACCGCACAGTCTCCATGCGAGCTACCAGAGCAAAATCTTCTGTGTAATCTACACCGTACTGCTGTGCATATCCTTTTACTACCAACCTTGCTTTAAATTTGTCAACTTCTCCCTTTTCATTGAGTTTAGTCTTGTAAACTCATTTTACACCAACTACTTTAGCTCCTTTTGGCCGATCAATTAATTCCCAAGTGTCATTTTTCTCAATCACCTCAATCTCTCTGTCCATTGCATTTCTCCATTTTTCTATCTTTTCAGCGTCTTCAAAATTTAGCGGGTCAGCACCAGCAGTATACAAGCCAAAGAATGCTGAGTAAAAGACAGTCTCTTCATCAGACAGCCCTTCACCGGACACATAGTCTCGTAGCCAAGTTGATTGCTTTCTACTCCTCCCTTCCATAAAACCTCCAGAAATCTCTTGATTAGTGGCAAGAAACTCCTCTAGTTGTATATAATCAACATAGTCTTCTATAAGAGATTCTTCTAAAACAACTTTGTCATCATCTTGACATTCTAGCTCGCAAGCAACAACTGACTCGGTTGACTCATGTTTGTTCCATTCCCATGTTTCATTTTCTTCAAAAAAACACATCTCTGCTTATTATAATCCTTTGTGAAATAGGATCGTAAAACCTATATGTCTTAGATTCATCACTGATTCCGAGTAAACATACCTCAAGCTTTTATCATCTAGTTTAAATATCAAATTATTAGGTACGTGAGCATAAACGACACAACCAAAAACTCTGAAACGTTGGACTGATGGCTTGATGCCGCTCCAGGCTTCTTCGGGTGTTTTGTCTTTCACTGCTAATGTTGGACAACGATTTAACAGGTGCACAACCCAATTTATAGCTTCTGGCCAAAAAAATTTAGGCACTTTCTTTTTAGATAGCATGTTGCGAACCAAGTTCATGATTATTCGATTCTTCCGTTCTGCAACACCATTTTGTTGCGGTGAATATGCAGCTGTCAATTGTCTTTGTACTCCATGCATATGACAGAAGTTATTGAATTATTGAGATGTGAACTCACCACCACGATCTATGCGCAACCCTTTATGTGACATATCTTTGGCTTTCTCAACATGTAATTTGAAGCTTTTGAAAACAATAAAAGCCTCTGATTTTTCTGCCAAAAAATAAACCCAAGTTTTTTGGCTAAAATCATCAATAAAAGTAAGCAAATACCTTTTCTTGCTATTTGAGGCTGGCTTAATTGGTCCGGAAATGTCAGCATGAACAAATTGAAGAATCTGTGAAGTTCTCCAAGAACTTCTCACAGGAAATGAATCTCGATGTTGTTTCCCAAGCAAACAATCTTTACATAACTTAGAGAGTAGCTTAATCAGTGGTAAATCTTCCACCATTCCTTTTTGTTGCATAATCTGTAAGCCTTTAAAACTTATGTGCCCAAAATTACAATGCCACAGCTGCGCTACATCTTCTGTAAATGTGTTAAAATAAGTGCGTGCTATAGGCAAGGAGATGACATGCAAGATAAACATCCGATTCGATGACATATTAAATTGCATAATCAAACCTTTGTTTGGATGATATATTTTGTATTTTCCCTGTTGAAATAAAATGCTTAGCCCATTCTCTTGCAATTGTCCCAGACTCAGCAAATTGTTCTTCAATTCCGAAACATAAAAAACTCCCGAGATAATGCTAATAACTCCATTTACGTCAAGTCTAATGTTGCATTTCCCATTAACCACCATATTTGAATTATTTCCCAGCTTCACTGAATCTTTGAAGTTGTCATCAAGCTCAGAAAAATATTCCTTTTTGTCGCACATGTGATTACTGCACCCGGAGTCAAGAAACCAAACATTTGTCTTTTGTTGCTCCTTTGCTTCAACATAAGCCATAAACAACATGTGTTCTTCGGCACTGTCTTCTTGACTTTCTGTAAAATTTGCCACCTCTTTTCTACATTCCCATTGAAAATGTCTGAGCTTATGACAATTATAGCATTCCACTATTGCTTTATCACTGTTGGTTGCTCTGAGTCACCTTCAGAGCATGTTCTTCATGGACAATATTACACATGTGTTGTTCATGCACAAGCAAACTGCTTTGCAATTCATCAATTGATAATATACTTGTATCCTTGGATTCTTCAATGGAACACACAACGTAATTGAACTTTGGTGTCATAGACCTTAAAATCTTTTCTACCACAACAACCTCTTTTAAATCATCACCATTGGCTTTCATCTTATTACTAATGACAAGAACACGAGCAATGTACTCATTCACTGATTCTCCTTCCTTCATGTGAGTAGTTTCAAACTCCTTTCGCAGAGCTTGGAGATGAACATGCTTTACACGAGTTGTTCCTTCATATTTCTGCTTCATGAAGTCCCAAATACTCTTTGATGTATCTTTGTTGATTATAGTTTCCAAAATTGAACGATCTAAAGCCTGAAACATATAGTTTTTAGCATTAAGATCCTTCAATTTTTGCTCTTTATAAGTTTTCTTTTATGCCTCAATCAAAGTGACACCTTCTGCTGCTGCAAAAATTTCATTTTCCATCACAACCCAATACTCCTTTGATCGAAGAAAATTTTCCATAAGCATCGCCCAATGACTATAGTGACCATCAAATTTTGGCACTGCTGGTTGAGCAAAAGTACCTCTCGTAGTCAGATGGCAGATCTTGACCATTGATCTTAGAGAGGTCAAATAATATATTATTAATAAATAATAAATAAATATAAAAGGAAGAAAGAATATGAAAGGGTGAAAATATAAAATTGTAGATATATACTTAAATATATTAAATGATCATTAAGTTTAAGGGAAAAAAAATCATAAATTATATGAGTTATAAAATTGAGGAGAGGTTTGAGAGGATAAAATTGTAAATATATTAAATGTTCATTATGTTTGGGGGGTCAAAATAAAAAATTACATAGGAGTTACAAAATTTTTGGGGTACCACGACCCCCTTCAACTCCCAAGAAGATCCGCCATTATATGTAATCATTGTTGTTGCTTAAAATTGAGAAGTATGCTTCTTTTACATAGCTCCATGTGAGGCTCTAACACCAAATGATGAACCTAACTGTAAAGTGAGAGTTTGAAAAAAGAAAAAATATCTATTATACTTAAATAAAAAGCATCGCACTATTAAATAGTCTTTATGACAAATCAAAACAGAAATTTTAATAAATAAAGACTTATTATTAACTTCTAAGTAACACGAAATTAAAATAAAATAATCCCAAATAAACCGAAATCTTATTTGACTAATTCCTAACAAATTATGTCGTCCCAAACCAAACAGAATCATGATAACCAAAACAAAAATCTCAAAATTGCATTAATTAGTAAAATAGCCGAACATGATGACGTATAAACTTGTAGTTTTGCCGGGTGGGGTATAAAATATTTTATGTGTTTGGTGATAAATAGATAAACATATTCTGGGAGACACAAACGTTGGAGTGGGGACATGAGACACACTCGTACCATGCCCACAAAATATCCATCTAATCTAATGCAATATGACAAAAGCTAATTAGGAGAATATGAGAATTTATTAATAAATCATATTTTTTTAAAAATATAATTACTACAACAAGATTTTATATAATACCTAAATAACCTGTGATTTGTATAGATTGTCTCTACAAAATTATTTAGAATAACATTTTTTATTAAAAATAATATCTAAAAATTTACATTCACCTATAAATATAATTATATTTGTAAGGAAGGTGAAACTTGTATCATATCATAGTTTTCAAGTGAATGATTAAAAGAAATGATTGAAACAATATTTTAATATGATGAACGTCAATCTTTGTTTAAGAACGAAATTATTATATCAAAACTATAATTAATCTCATCTTTTAAATAATACAAGACTAATTTATGACGTAAATTAATAATTTATATTTATATTAATAATTTAAATTTTTAAATTATAAGTATTTTTAACTATTGCACAAGAACAAAAATTTAAAAGTATTGAAAAAAATGAAAAATCATTTATTTTAATTATAAGAGTTGAATTTTACTTTCAATCTCGGAACTGTTTTAATTTAATAGTTTAAAATAATAATTGATTAAAAATAATTAATTATAATAAAATTAAGTTTTTCTTATTCTTTGAATAAATATTTATTTTTTCACAATAAAGATATATAAGATCTGGTTGGTTCGAAAATTGCTAATTTTCTTGTAATATAATATAATAATTAATTTACATCATTATATTATAAAAATGAAATAAGAAAAATGATGATAATTTTCTTAATTCTTATCAGAATAAATTATTATTATTATATATATATATATATATATATATATATATATATATATATATATATATATATAAATTTGAGAAAGAGTGATGATATAGAGAGTATGTGTGCAGTCCTTGTGTGAGAAGTGAATGGAAAGAATCATCCTCTTTTTCTCCGCAATTCATGGCCATTGCCTCCTCTCTCTCTCTCTCCCTTTCAATGGACCAATTAACATTCTAACATTCTTTTTGTTAATGGCTCCTAAAATTTAATATTTCACACCTTCAAAATCATTTGGTCCTTTTCTTATGTTCATAATAATTAATGTGAAAAATTATTCTTCTTGCAGCTGGTGCATGATGTCCATAATCATTCTTCCCCTTTCTTCTGCAATTTTTCTCTTCATCTGCTTCCAGTTTCAAATATTTTTTCTTTTCAAATCATAATCACAACCCTGAATATTTTACTGTAAATTAATTGGATTATACTGAATTCTTATTTTTATTTTTATCTTATAATCCAGAAAGCTAAAAAGAGGGCCCGCAGAGACAAATATTAAATAATATTTTCTCAGCATCATTATCATGATTAATTTAATTCTTATCTACAAAAAGGTTCTAATAATGTCTTTTATGAGTTGCGGATTCAGACTTTGGACCTTTATAAAAGAAAATACACAATGTATTGTATTATACAAATTTTGAACTTTCATGTAAAATGTTAACAAATATTTTGCTTACTTTCACTTTCATTTTTTGCTTCTTTTTTTTATTGGGTAATTTTGTAAGATTTTGGACTATTAATATGTTTAGTTTATTTTACAATTTTAATTATTTAATAATAATAAAAATTCAATACTTAAATAAATTTAACACTAAATTAATTATTCATATGTTTTATATATTTCAATTAAATTTATCTATTTAAATTAATTTCATAAACCTTTTTTCTTTTACCGTTTTTTGGGCCAACAATTTTCCTACATATTTTTGATAAAACATATTTTATCATCTAATAACATGTATTAATATCGTAAACAACAAACCAATTAATTTTATTTAAGGTCAATGTTCCAATTTTATTTTAATACTTATTCGTAGTTTTTTTTTATAAACTTATTCGAAATCATTAAATTTTAATAAATGGGTACTTTGATTTTCCTATTTAATCAAAATAATTTTACGTAATCAATAATGTATCCAGATTGATCTTTTTAATGAATTATTGGTATAAAAATTTCGGCATTAATAGTGTATCTACGTTGAACTTCTTATAAAAAATTCCTTAAAAAATAATTTAATTTTGATACATTACAAATATACATATTTTAATAATTAAATAAAATGTATTTTCAATATACAAGTTTCTACATTATAGAGTGAATTATATCAATTATTTTTATTTCAATTGATCAAATTATATTTGTGTATAATATTTAGACTGTTACACTTAAGTGGATATAATTACATCAAAATTGTTAACTATTTGAATTTGATTTCAACTAAGTAATTATTTCTATATCAATTCATCTCATTTTAATTGAAAGTATGATTTTTTAAATTAATAATTTTTATTTATTTACAACCCCTTTACCCCTTTTATTTATCTAAATAGAAGTTTTACCTCTCTTTATATTATCCCATCTCTTTATATTATATTTTTTAGAAGTTTAATAATTTTTTAAGAGAATTGTCATTAGCAGGATTCGAACCCAGTACCTTAGAGTTGGAGGCTGATACTCCAACCACTAAACTACTAAAATTTTCTAATAATAACTTACAAATAAATTATATGTATATACAAATAAATATATATATCAGTGTAAATATATAAATACAAATATATTTATATATTTTGATATATTTATATATTTATATATTTATATGTTGGATGTGAGGGCACACTCGAAAGTGAAAGTGTGTGTCGAGTGAGTTTTCAAAATTTGATGTTAAATTTGTGAGCAAGTATCTTTATATGAGTTTGTAATTTAATGACAGAATATAATCTTTATAATTTTATTTATATAATGATATAAAATAAATTTGGGAAACGCGTCATTCGCTCTTAAGCGAAAAATACCAATTTTCGCTCAGCGAGGCTTGAGTGAGTGAATTTCCAGTAAGCTTTAACATATTTTCACTCAAGCGAGAGTCAATCCCACTTTCACCCTTAATCGAAAAATACCAATATAATTTATTTGTAAGTTATTATCAAAAAATTATAGTAGTTTAGTGGTTGGGATATTAACTTTCAATTCTAAAATATCGGGTTCAAATGCTCGTCAGTGACAATTCATTAACTTAAGTGAATTTTTGGCTGAAAAAAAAATAAAAATACTTTCCAAAAAATATATACAAATAAATATATATTTACATGGATATATATTTATTTGTATATAAATATAATTTATTTGTAAGTTATTATCGAGAAAATTATAATAGTTTAGTGGTTAGAGTATTAGTTTTCAGTTCTAAAATCCTGAGTTCGAATCTTGCCAGTGACAATTTTCAAATTTAAGTGAATTTTTGGGTGAAAAAAAAAAAGACTTTCAACGTCGGTTCATATGGGAAGCTGACGTGGAAAGTACTTTCTACGTCGTCTCGGCTATAACAGACGTTAAATGACGACGTAGAAAGTATATTTTGTAGTAGTGACTATAACTATCCGTTATGAATTTTACTAATAATCTATCGTTCGAACGTTATTATTGAAATCAACAAATTGGATTTAATTGGACAATAATGTGACGTGATATTCTATTATTATTATATATTATAATAATAATATTATACAAGAAAACTTTGTAACAAAGTTTTCTTTAAATTTTTTGTATATATGTACTTACGGACGGGAGGAGGAGACAGAAAATTTCGAGTAAGTAGTTCTCCCTCTCATCATTCTTCTTCTTCTTTTGTCTAAATTTCAAGTAACGAGACTCTACTCGTGTAAAATTTGGTGAAACGGAAGATAACTTGAATTAAATAGGAAAACTTAAGTAGAAATATCACACCAAGTAATGAAAAATTTAATTCATTCAATATGTGAAACTGAATTGCTGGGTACTCTATGAATAAAGAATAGGAGTAGAAATATGAATTATTTGAATGTCCGATTTTGATGATTGTTCCTGGTTTTCTTGGTTTGAAATTTTTGAAATTCTTGAAATCAAGGATGGATCATATGAAAAAATTGTTGTTTTTGACTTAAATTGAACATATTTCATGTTTAATTTCGATTTGAAACTAGTTTGGTTGCCTGAAACTTGAAAATTAGAAATCTGGAAGAATCTGACATGACTATTGGGCGGAGGAAGAAGAAAGGGATATGATGGTGATTTTTAAAAAAGATCAAGGATAAAATAGTCATTTTCGGGACATGAAAGAAATTTTTGAAAATGTCCAAGGGTAAAATAGTCATTTTTCAGGACATGGAAGGAATTTTCGAAAATGTCCAAGGGTAAAATAGTAATTTTCAGGACATGAAAGGAATTTTCGAAAATATCCAAGGGTAAAATAATCATTTTCGGGATATGTAAAGAATTTTCAAAAATATCCAAGGGTAAAATAGTCATTTATGGACATACATGAAATTTTAAGAAAAGATTAAGGGCAAAATAGTAATTTAATAATTTTGGGATGAAAAAGGAATAATAGAAAATATTTAAAGGTATAATCGAAATTTTAGAAATAAAGTAAATGTATATTAAGAAAAATAATTAAAATATAGAATGAAATTAGAAAGATTCAGCAGTGTGTTGTGACGTGTGTGGGTCAGATTGAGTCTAAGGGTTGATGTCCAGAATTAGTCATGAGATGTTATGTATTGGCTAGACTGAGCCGGAAGGTTGGTGCCCAGAATTAGTCAAATACTATTATTTACCCGAATGAGTCGTGAGGACAGGTGGTCTAGAATCTGGCAGATGTGAATGATTTTTGTTGTATTTGAACGGTATCTGGGGTGGTACAAAGTACATTAATGTAATAACTATGTCGGAAGATTCTGAACAAGGTCCCAGACTTCACTGATTGGTCGGGTCAGGTAAACTACAAGATCAGGTGGTGAGAAGTTGATGGGGGATGACTGATGGCGCGCTCGAAGGGGTACTCCAGTATGAGTGATGAAGGGCGTCAGTAATCCTACTTTGTGTGGAGGGTGGTCAGAATGGTACTGCGGGTGCCGATCATAATGTGCCCACAGATGATAGCCACTGAGTTCGGGCATAGTTAGGGTAAACTTCCGGAAAGTGTCTTAATGTATTAATGATTTGTAATTGATGATAATATTATTATTACTTTTATATTTGTTTTATTATATCGAATGATTTAATACTTATCCCTATTTTTCCATGTGGATGGGACTGCGTTGATCACTTTTATGTGGGAGCAGATCAGAAGTTGAGAGGTGGAGATGCGACTACTGGACAACAGGGATAGTTCAGTGGGGTAGCTTTATGAGAGTTATGTTTGCATGTATCTATATAAATAAATTATGTTACTATATTTGGAGGTTCCGCCAATAAACCGGGATTTCAGTCTATATTACAATTACAATAATATAATGCAATATAGATGTTGTTATTTACTTGTTTACTATTTTGCGAAGGTATCATTATAGTAGTGATTTCTAGGGTCGTTATAATAATGGTATCAGAGCGGTAGTATCCTTGTAAATATGTGGGGATGAGTAGTGAACCTATGATAAGTCTGTTGTGATTATACTCTGATATGTGAGTGTGTGTGAATATTTGCTCTGTATTTATGATTGTGTTTGATATAGGATGACACCGCGATCTCCTACTCCTACTCTACCGAGTGTAGATGCCCTAGCCAGGGCAATGGAAATGTTGACAGCTGCCATGCAGCAGACTACCTACCCGTAGTTGAGACTAACTATGACTTCATCCTCTGTTACATTCCACCAGTCAGAGCATATGGGACTGACTGTGTTCATGAGGCATAATACACTTCGTTTTGGAGGAGATTTGGGTCCAGATGCAACAGAGAAGTGGCTGCGTGAAGTGGAGAAGATTTTTTGGGCTACCTTATGCCCGGAGGACAGGAAATTGACCTTCGGGAAATACTTACTAGTGGATGAGGCTGAGTTCTGGTGGTCAGGGACTCAGATGATGATAATTGCACGTGGGGGAGGTGTGTAATTGGGAAACCTTCCGTGAGAGATTTATGGAGAAATACTTCCCTGGAAGTGTTAGATTTCAGAAGGAGACTGAGTTCCTGAGTCTGAGACAGGGCAATATGACGATGCATGATTACGCCGTACGATTTGAACACTTATCTCGTTTCTACACAGGTACATCTTCAGAACAGTAGCTTTGCAGGAAGTTTGAGAAGAGCTTGAGGGCTGAGATCAAGCTCATGGTGGTTCTTTTCTCTATCAGGAGATTCCGAGAACTGGTGGAGAAAGAAAAGACAATAGAGAGACTCTAGGAGGGAGGAGTCAGAGTGATGAGGACCCACCCAAGTGGGGTCTCGAGTCGGGGTAGTAGATCATGTTGGAAAAACAATAACAATAATAATAATAATCCTGATTTTGATTCTAACAATCAAACATAAACATAATCCCATACTGATAAACATGTTGTAAACTGAATGCGAAAGCGTACCTGAATTAGCCATAACGATGATGTCTTTGTAGAGCACTATATTGATCTTATGGTCTTCTACCTGAAGAGCACCTGTATTTCCCTCTTGATTTTCTCTCTTGATGGGGATAGAAAGAAAGGAACGGGACTGATACTTACGTTCTGTGTGTGTGCTCTCAGAAGGGGATCATGACCCTTTAGATAACCAGAATTAGGTTAATTACTTAAGTTTTAGTATTTCCAATTTGGCCCCTCATCAAATTAGAAATTGCTCTATGGTTTCTACACAATTTTATTTTCATGACATATGCTTTTAGCCAAAACTTTAATTTAGTCAGATCACTTTATTATTTGGCTTAATAAATAATGACCCTAACACATTTAAATTATGTATCATATATATACATGACCCAAATTTTTCCAACAATCTCCCACTGGTCACAAATATATATGTCCTTACAACCTTACAAATGTGTTAGACTTTATGAGCTCAAAATTGCCATTATATTCCTTTAGCATACTCCAAAAGTCCTGTCCATTAATCATATTAGGATATAGAACCAAACCAGCTTTTCATTGCATCATCGCAACTAAAACCAACAATGATTACTCATCCTAACATAACCAAATGACATGGATTCATCATGAAATGTGTAGCATGAAAAATTACGTGAAGGTGATCTGTACACGTCTATTTTCAACTGGTCCAAACTTTAAGTTATTGAGATCGATATAATATCCTTAATGCAAAAAGTGTAATGAATGAACGAAAAAACCGCATATCTATAGATAACCAAATATGTCCAAAAAAAATAATGTATACATATATGAAATTAAAATAGAACATAAAATATATAAAAGTGACTAACTCCCACTAAACCACAAATTCCTCAAACTGTAAAACACCCATGTGAGCAAAATGCTCATGAAAGACCTTGGGTGGAAGTCCTTTAGTCAGAGGATCTGGTATCATGGAGTTTGTCCTTAAGTGTTCTATGAAAATCTGTCCACTTTGTACTCTTTCCTTAACAATACAACTGATTTATTGTCACAATATAACTTAAGTGGTCTTTCAATGCCTTTCACAATTTGTAGCCCTGTGACAATTTCTCAGCCATATTCCATGATTTGATACCTCATAGCAAGTTACAAATTCTTGACATCCTACAAAATCTGAGTCAGAAAACCCAGCGATCTCCAACTGGTCTGACCTCCTATATGTGAGCATATAATCTTTTGTTCTCTTTAAATATCTTATGACCTTTTTTGTTGTTTTTCAATGGTCTATTCCTGGATTGCTTAAATATCTGCCTAGAACCCCAACTATATATGTTATGTCTGGATGCGTACATACTTGGGCATAGATCAAACTCCCTACAACTGATGCATAGGGAATCTTTTGCATTTCCTCAATTTCCAAATTTCCTTTGGGCACTGATTGAGACTAAACTTGTCTCCCTTTAAACTTGTGATACATACAATCATCAACAATATTCATCTTGAAGCCAAATGAGTTTCATACCTTCTGGTAATGGGACAAGTTCCCAATAACCTTATTGTCTTGCATGGACTTATACTTATCCTATTGCTTCAATCCACTTTTGAGATTTAGAACCTTATATAGCTTGACGAAAGTTAACTGGGTCATCTTCCATTATATCATTATTTTCCTCATGTTCCTGAAGAAATACCATGTAATCATCCGAAATAGCACTTCTTCTTTCTCTAGTGGATCTCTGCAAAGTTATTAGCTCATGATGCACAGGTTCTTGAAGATCTTGAGTTTGTTCTTCATGAACAACCAAATCATCTTGAGTGAGGGGTTCATCAACAATGCCTTGTGGAGGTTCCGAACTTACTTTATCAAAAGTAACTATTTGAATCGGTTCTGAAATTGTTACCGATTCTTCCTCCAAGATGAAGTTCTTAATCTTATTCTTCCCCCCAAACTCAATATCCTCAAAGAACGTAGCAGTTCCCGTCTCAAAAAATTATCTTTAATGTGGGATCATAATATTTATATCCCCTGGATCTTTCAGCATAACCAATAATATAACCACTTACTGTTCGGGAGTCCAATTTCTTTTCATTTGACTTATAAGGTCTTGCCTCAGCTGGACAATCCCACACATGGAAATGCTTCAGACTAAGTTGTCGCTCAATCCAAAGCTCATAAGGTGTTTTGGTAGCTGCTTTAGTTGGTACTCTGTTTAGAATATAAGCTGTCATATTTAATGTCTCTCCCCAAAGTGATTCCAGTAAGGTGGAATGACAAATCATACTCTCTACCATATCTTTAAGAGTACGTAAGCCCAAACGTTACAATTTGATGTTACCTGAGCACTTGTGCCATAATGCACTTGAGTGAGTATTTTCAATTTTACGTTTAGTACCACATGATTCTGCATTAAGGGTTTCATTATAGGTGGCCACAATATCAAGTAAATACTGATTATCATAAATTAAAAATGAACCAGTTCCAACAATATCTGAATTAAAAGACAAACTGAACTTATTGTTTCCAAATGAACATAAATAACCTAATTTGTCCAAATAAGAAACTGAAACCAAATTCCGTCTAAATGACGGCATAACAAAAGTGTCTTTCAAATCCAAATAAAAAATCAGTACTTAATAATAATTTAAAATGACTTATAGCTTCCACCTCTACCGATTTGCTATCTCCAACATAAATCCATCTTTCAGAATCAATTGGCTTCCGGTAGCTTAGGCAACCCTTTATAGAAACACTGATGTTAGTAGTTGCACCTGAGTCTAACCACCAAGTGTTACTAGGTATTGACGCTAAATTGACTTCAGAACAGACCAAAGTAGGAAACATACTTTTGAGGATCGGAACATAATTTAAATTGGCAGATACGGAAGCAATTGTAGCTGGATTAGAACAAAAGAAATAAATTAATTATGCTCACATTATATAAAAAAAATTATAAATAAAATATATATTCAAATAATGGTTTAACCCATCTCAAGACACCCAATGCACCATCAATATCAAGTCTTTAGACAGTAATATTAACTGCTAGAGGTATCTTGTTGTAATAATCAAACATTGACAATAAAACACGTCCAACAACAAACCAGTCTTTGGATTGATTTATCATCGACAAAGCAAATCCTTATAATTATCACATGTTTATCATTACAAATGTGTATGCAATTCGGCCAAATATTAATCTTCCTTTGGGCCGACTAATACTCGCATGAATATACACAAACACTAACATTCAATATTTTTCATGAACTGCCCAATTCAAGAGAAGTTACTTTGGTGACTTCTTGACTCAATTTGCTCACAAAAAATATTAAACTACCAAAAATTGAATATTTTATTTATATAATAAAACTAAATATTTAATATTTGCAAACTAATTCAAAAGAGAATCACCTCATTATAATTCTACTAAGGATGAACACCTCCCTAGAATCTCATTAGGGATGAACACCTCATTTGAACAAATCAAAGGATGAAAAAAAAAGCCTCATTTTCCACCAATACATAAAGGATGAACATCTTCCTAAAATCACACTAGGGATGAAACATAGATAGTTCTGAGTCTCTTTAGCATACTGCTCTAAACCCTAAAAGAGAATTAAACAGTAATCACTCAGACCCTAATTTAACATCAAATTTTCCTTAAATTCCTAGGGGATAGAGGCAATAAAATAATAACAGCCAAACATGTGGAAACATTCATCATTTACCTAAGATTCTCTGTCTTGGGAACTCCACAAACACCACCCCCAATTCCAAACCCATAAAATTAAATAAAAACAAAAGATTCAAAAAAGAACAGAGAACCCAATACAAGAAAAACTGAAATATGAAACACTGTTTCTTTCTCAGTAAAACTTGAAACTTAAACTGAAACAAAAGTGAAAAACGAAGAAGAAGAAGAATCCATAGCTTCCTCCACGGTTCCATCAGCAAGCAGAATCAGATTGGGGATGTTACCCCCAAATTTAAATTTTAGGGTTCACAAAAATTAGAGATTATTCTCCACTTAGGGTTCATAAAATTGGGTAATCTGAATTGTTTAAAACAAAATTAATCCTAATTTTCATAATTAAGGTTCTATAAATTAAACAGACATGAATCAAATATGGGCGGCTCTGATACCAATTGTTGGAAAAACAATAACAATAATAATAATAATCCTGATTTTGATTCTAACAATCAAACATAAACATAATCCCATACTGATAAACATGTTGTAAACTGAATGCGAAAGCGTACCTGAATTAGCCATAACGATGATGTCTTTGTAGAGCACTATATTGATCTTATGGTCTTCCACCTGAAGAGCACCTGTATTTCCCTCTTGATTTTCTCTCTTGATGGGGATAGAAAGAAAGGAACGGGACTGATACTTACGTTCTGTGTGTGTGCTCTCAGAAGGGGACCATGACCCTTTAGATAACCAGAATTAGGTTAATTACTTAAGTTTTAGTATTTCCAATTTGGCCCCTCATCAAATTAGAAATTTCTCTATGGTCTCTACACAATTTTATTTTCATGACATATGCTTTTAGCCAAAACTTTAATTTAGTCAGATCACTTTATTATTTGGCTTAATAAATAATGACCCTAACACATTTAAATTATGTATCATATATATACATAACCCAAATTTTTCCAACAGATCAGAGAGGAGGATGCCTTATTCATGCCCCCAGTCTTCTAGGAGTGGTAGCGTTACCTCAACACTCCGATCATCGGGATCTGTATCCGGGGTGAAATGTTTTCAATGTGGAGGCCCTCATTACAGGAATAAGTGCCCACATAATGCCTTCACTACTCCTTCCCAAACTTCTCGAGCAGATCTTTGCTACACTTGCCAGAAGTCAGGACATATGGCTAGAGACTATCCACAGAAGCCCAGTGATATAGTCTCAACTGGGACATCATTAGCACCCATGGGGAGTGAGGCGAAACCCAGAGCTGTAGGGGGGTGTTTGCCTTGTCAGGAGTAGAGGCATCGAGGTCAGAGAATTTAGTGCAAAGTGTGTGTTTTATATCTGATATACCTCTACAAGTTTTGTTTGATTTATGTGCTACCCATTCTTTTATTAATGATAATTGTATGGATAAACTTAAGTTACCTGTGTGTGACCTACCCTATAAATTGAGGGTATCTACCCCAACAGTTGGACTGATGGTGTCTTCTTATGTGTGTTTGAGGTGTCCAGTTGTCGTAGAAGGACAACAGTAAAAAGTGAACTTAATCAGTTTACCTTTGAAGGATCTGAATGTGATCTTAGGGATAGATTGGTTATCCACCAATCGCATTCTGATTGACTGTGGACAGAAAAGGTTGGTGCATCCGGAATCAAGAGATGAGCTTATTACATCAGCTTGATAGGTTTATAAAGAGCTACGAGAGGGAGCTCAATGTTATCTGATCTGACCTAGATGAATGAAGTGAAAGATAATATACTGGAAGAGGTACCAGTTGTGAGTAAATTTCCTGATGTGTTTTCAGATGAGATACCAAGGCTGCCACCTCAGAGAGATGTCGAATTTGGGATTGATCTAATTTTAGGTTCAGGCCCAATCTCTATGGCACCATACCAAATGACTCAAGCAGAATTGACTGAATTGAAGAAACATGTAGAGGATTTGCTGGAAAAGAAGTTCATTCACCCGAGTGTATCTCCATGGGGAGCTCCTGTGTTGCTAGTAAAGAAGAAAGATGGAAGTTCCAGATTGTGTATTGATTACCGACAACTAAACAAGGTAGAGACTATCAAGAACAAGTACTGTTGCCGATGATTGATGATTTGTTAGACCAGTTACAGGGAGCATCAGTCTTTTCTAAGATTGATTTGAGATCTGGATATCATCAAATACTGGTTAAAGAAGATGATGTACAAAAGACGACATTCAGATCGAGATATGACCATTATGAGTATGTGGTCATGCCGTTTGGAGTAACAAATGTACCTGCAGTGTTCATGGACTACATGAACAGGATCTTCAGTCCTTATTTAGATAAGTTTGTTGTTGTTTTTATAGACGATATTCTTATTTATTCTAGAATTCGGGAAGAACACTAGGAACATCTGAGGACGGTGTTGGCTGTGTTAAGAGAGAAATAGTTGTATGTCAAGCTCTCAAAATGTGAGTTTTGGTTATATCAGGTGCAGTTTGTGGGACATGTAATATCGGCAGAAGGGATATCTGTAGATCCTGTCAAGGTAGATGCAGTGTTAAAATAGGAACCCCCTAAGACAGTGACGAAAGTGCGTAGCTTATGGGACTTGCCGGATATTACCGAAAATTTATAGAGGGTTTTTCTAAAGTAGCAACTCCTTTGACTCAGTTGACCAATAAGGACCAACCTTTTGCTTGGACAAATAGATGTGAGGAGAGTTTCTAGGAGCTGAAAAAAAGGTTGTCTAGTTCCCCAGTGTTGGTGATCCTAGATGTGACTAAATATTTTCAAGTATATTGTGATGCTTCTATTCAGGAGTTAGGTTGTGTCTTGATGCAAGATAAGAGGGCGGTGACATATGCGTCGAGACAACTGAGAATTCATGAGAGAAATTATCCCATTCATGACTTAGAACTAGCAGTAGTGGTGTTTGCTATCAAGATATGGAGGCATTACCTTTATGGAGTCAGATTTGAAGTTTTTAATGATCACAAGAGCCTGAAGTATTTATTCGATCAGAATGAGCTAAATATAATACAAAGAAGATGGATGGAGTTTCTGAAGGATTATGACTTTCAGTTACTTTATCATCCAGGGAAGGCGAATGTGGTTGACGCCTTGAGTAGGAAAGCAGTTCAGATGTCAACAATGATGATGGATGAATTGAGATTACTCGAGTAGTTCAGGGATCTGCATTTAGATGTAGAGTTTCGTGATACTAGTATTAGTTGTGGTAGCATTACCATTACTAATGATTTTCTCGAGATGATCATAGATAGACAATAGGGTGATATGACGTTAAAAGGAATTATGGATCAGTTAGGATCCGAGCAGACCATTGATTACAAGATGGGTGAGGATATTATTCTAAGATTCAGAGGAAGGATTTGTATTCCTGTTGACCAGGAATTGAAGAGAGCAATATTAGATGAAGGTCATCGAAGTCGTCTGAGTCTACACCCTGATATGACTAAGATGTATCAAAATCTAAAGAAGGTTTATTGGTGGTCTGGTATGAGGAGAGATGTTGCATAGTATGTGGTTGCTTATTTGACTTGTCAGAAGGCAAATGTGGAACACTAGAGGGCAGGATGAATGCTACAACAAATGGAGATACCTGAGTGGAAGCGGGATAGCATTATCATGGATTTTGTTATCCATTTACCACGGACAGTTTGGGGTACGATTCGATCTGGGTGATAGTGAACAAATTGACGAAGAGTAAACATTTCCTCCCCGTAAATCTGAGGATATTTATGGATAAGCTGATACAACTATATATTCGCGAGATTGTCCGATTACATGAGGTGCCATCTAGCATTATCTCAGATAGGGATCCCAGATTTTCTTCACGATTCTGACAGATTTTACAAGAGGCATTAGGTACCCGACTTAGGTTGAGTTCAGCCTATCACCCCAGACAAATGGGCAGTCAGAGAGAACTATCCAGTCACAAGAAGACTTGTTGAGGTCCTGTGTGTTGGATAATCTAGGAAGTTGTGATGATATTCTTCCATTAATAGAGTTCATGTATAATAACAACTATCATGCCAGTATCGAGATGACACTATATGAGTCTCTTTATGGGAGGAGGTGTCAAATACTTTTATGTTGGTATCAAGATGAGGAGAAAATGTTGATCGGACCTGAGCTACTCCAGCAGACTATAGAGAAGGTCCGAGAGATACAGGAGAAACTGAGAACCGCTATAAGTAAACAAAAATCATATGCGGACCAGAGGAGGAGGCCTTTGGAATTTGAGGGAGGATACCATGTATTTTTGAGAATCAAACCTACTACTGGAGTAGGAAGGGCAATTAAGTATAAGAAATTGACTCCCAAGTTTATTGGCCCATATCAGATTTTGAAGAAGGTAGGTCCAGTGGCATATCAGTTAGCGTTGCCACCTCATTTGATGAATCTGCACAATATATTTCATGTATCTCAGTTGAGGAAATATGTGCATGACCATAGTCATGTCCTGAAGTCAGACGATGTGCAGATTAGAGACGATCTCTCGGTTGATGTGAGACCAGTGAGGATAGAAGATTCTCAGCTGAAACAACTTAGAGATAGAACTATCTCAATGGTGAAGGTAGTATGGAATCAGAAATTCGGAGACTTTACTTAGGAGATGGAGGATCATATACGAGAGTCATATCCATATCTATTCCCAAGTAAATTCATTTTCGAGTACGAAAATTTTTTTGTGGAGGGAAGATAGTGACATGATATTTTATTATTATATATTATAATAATATTATTGTGCAAGAAAACTTCATAATGAAATTTTCCTCATGCAAAGTAAATTTTTTCTTTTATATATGTACGTATAGAAAGGGGAGAGGAGACATGAAATTTCAGTATGTAGTTCTCCCTCTCATCATTCTTCTTCTTTTGTCTAAATTTCAAGCAACGAGACTTTACTCGTGCAAGATCTCAGTGAAACAGAAGAGAACTTGGATTAAGTAGGAAAACTTCGGTAGAAATACCACACCAAGGGAAAATTTAATTCATTCAATATATGAAACTGAATTACTGGGTACTCTGTAAATAAGGAATAGGAGTAGAAATATGAACTACTTGAATGTCTGATTTTGATGACTGTTCCTGGTTTTACTGGTTTGAAAGTTTTGAAATTCTAGAAATTAAGGATGAATTATATGAAAAAATTGTTATTTTTTACTTAAATTGAACATATTTCATGTTTAATTTCGATTTGGAACTAGTTTGGTTGCTCGAAACTTGGAAATTAGAAATCTGGAAGAATCGGCATGGCTATCGGGCGGAGGAAGAAGAAAGGGATATGATGGAGATTTTTAAAAAAGATCAAGGGTAAAATAGTCATTTTACATCCTAGGGACATAAATGGAATTTTCAAAAAAGTACAAGGGTAAAGTAGTCATTTTTGGGACATGGAAAGAATTTTTGAAAATGTCCAAGGGTAAAATAGTTATTTTCGGGACATAGAAGGAATTTTTGAAAATGTTCAAGGGTAAAATAGTCATTTTCGGGACATGAAAGGAATTTTCAAAAATGTTCAAGGGTAAAATAGTCATTTTCAGGACATGGAAGGAATTTTTGAAAATGTCCAAGGGTAAAATAGTCATTTAGGGACATACATGAAATTTTAAGAAAAGATTAAGGGTAAAATAGTAATTTAATAATTTTGGGATGAAAAATGAATAATCGAAAATATTAAAGGTATAATTGAAATTTTAGAAATAAAGTAAAGGTATGTTAAGAAAAATAATTAAAATATAGAATGAAATTAGAAAGATTCAGCAATGTGTTGTGGCATGTGTGAGTCAGACTGAGTCTAAGGGCTGATGCTCAAAATCAGTCATGAAATGTTATGTATTGACTAGACTGAGCTGGAGGGTAGGTGCCCAAAATCAGTCAAATACTATTATTTACTCGAATGAGCCGTGAGGACAAGTGGTCCAGAATCTGATATATGTGAATGATTTTTGTTGTGTTTGAACGGTACCCGGGGTGGTATAGAGTACATTAGTGTAATAACTATGTCGGAGGATTTTGAATGAGGTCCCAGACTTCACTGATTGGTCGGGTCAGGTAGATTACGAGATCAGATGGTGAGAAGTCGATGGAGGATGATTGGTGGTGCGCTCGGAAGGGTACTCCAGTATGAGTGATGAAGGGCGTCAGTAATCCTACTCTGTGTGGAGGGTGGTCAGAATGGTACTGTAGGTGCCGATCATAATGTGCCCACAGATGATAGCCTTTGAGTTCGAACATAGTTAGGGTAGACTTCCAGAAGATGTCTTAGTGTATTGATGATTTGTAATTGATGATAATATATAATTATTACTTTTATATTTGTTTTATTATATCGAATGATTTAATACTTACCCTTATTTTTCCATGTGAATGAGACTATGAGTGGAAATAAATCAGGAGTTGAGAGGTGGAGATGCGACTACTGGACAACAGAGATAGTTCAGTGAGGTAGCTTTGTGGGAGCTACTTTTACATGTATCTATATAAATAAATTATGTTACTTATGTTTTGAGGTTCCGCCAATGAACCGAGATTTCAGTTTATATTACAATTACACCAATATAATGTAATATAGATGTTATTATTTACTATTTTGCAAAGATATCATTATAGTAGCGATTTATAAGGTAGCTACAAATAATATAAATAATTTTGGATAATAATATACAAACAATTATTAAGGGGATATAATAGAATATATTTAATTATTTTTCTAATAAATTTCATATTTCAATTCATTTTAGAATAATTTGTTGTTATTATTTCCTTTGGTAAAAGAAATTAAAAAATCAAAGATGCATTATCAAGTTTTTTAATGAAAAATACATATGATTTAAAAAATATATAAAAATATGTGAAAATTGAAAATATTGAATTAACATAAAGGAAAGAAATATAAAAATAAATAGAATTAGATAAAAAGATAATAAAATAAACTTACTATTTTTTAAACCATTAATTATCTTTATTATCTGTATCAAATCCGTGGTATAATTTATCTTCTAACATAATTATATATTAAAAAACCCAGATCGATCGTCCTAGAACTTGATAAATAAATTAATTGATGTTCAGGCAAAAATACGTTCGACTTAGTTTAATTCGGTAAAATAACGTAAAAAATTGGTTATTTTTCAATTTATTATTTTAAAAAAATATGATGTTATTAAAACAATTATTTTATATTAACTACATTATTATAATGATATTTTGAAATTTTAAACTGTAAAATTACATTAATTTAAAAAAATTTCGTTCTGTATGTAATAAAAAAAGTTAAAATTACATTATTTTAAATTTCAAATTATATTAATACATAGTTTTTAATTATAAATAAAGTCAATTAATAATTTAACGGTTTGACCGAAGGGATAAGTATTCCTTTCACTCATAAATAACCAAAAATTATTAGGGCAGTACTATCATTCATGATGCAGTTGCGTGTAAGTTGCATGCCGCGTTTGTATCAAATAACTTGTCAAAGAATACAAATTAAAAAGTTAAACTAGTAGTGTGGGTCCCACACTCAATCTTTCGAAACACCAGTGTTAGGCATACCAAGCTTTTGAATTTATTTCTGTTCCTCTTCTGCTCTTTCCCTTTTCCCAATATTCCCACTCTCTCACTCACTCACTGCAACACTCAACTCCTGCATTTCTAATGCTTTTTGGTGACAAAGTTGAGAAAGAAAAAGAGATTGTTGTTAGTTTTTGCTCTTCACACCTGTAATCATCTCACTTCATTGTCAATCATTAAATCCCTTCCTTTAGGTAAAATCATTCCAATTCCCTATTTCAATTTCACTCTCTCTTAACATTTTTCATTCCTATCATATTTTTGGTTATCATTTCTGAGTCAAACCCCTCCTCTCCCTCTTTAATTATTATTATTATTATTGTAAATTTTTGTAGACTTCACATTTCCATGTCTGCTGCATTTCCTTTTCCAATTTCTCTTCCCAATCTTCTTCTTTCAAGCGCAACTTTTTTTTTCCATTTGAAACCTCTCTCACTCTCTCTCTCTCTCTCTCTCTATTTTTATTCTTTTTGTTCTGTTTGTGTCTCCTGGGAAAGTTGAGCAAGGACAGTTAGAATTGGAAAAGTTGGTTTCTCTTTTTCTTCCCCTCACTCACAGCTAAAAAAGCCCTGAGTTTCAGGTTTTCTTTCTTTTAGGGTATTGCAAGTTGGGTTTTGTAGAACAAGGAAACTGAAACTGATCACACTAGTGTTTCGTTCCTTTCTTTAGCTTTCCTTTTCTTTAGTAATCTATAACTAAATTGGATGATTTAAGGGTTTTGACCCCAATCTAAAAAGATCATTTCACATTCTTTGAAAAACAAAACTTTCTAGTCTTATCTTCTCTATTTTTTTTTTCAGTCTTATTCATATCCTGACTTTATTTACTGAGTTACTTTATAGTTTTTAAGATACTCCTTTCAGAACAGTGATTATCCAAGTATCACGAGTAAAGCTGTTTGTGTTTGTGTAAGCTTCTGTTATTGGATTTTTGGGGCTTGTGCAATATATTATATAATCTTAAGGAGAGAGATTATACACATCTCCTAAATAAAGTTCACATCACGAAAGATATTAAAAAATAAATTCTCTATAGTCTTGGGTAAATGAGGTTAAAGATCAAATATATTAAATAATAAAAAATTAAAAGAACAAATGATTATATTATTGGGTAAAATAAAGATAAAGGAGATTAGAGAATAAATGAATTAAAGAATAAATTTTTATGAATGAATGTTAATGTTTTTATTATGATTGATTTATATATATATATATATATATATATATATATTATTTGAGAATTAAGAATTTAATAATATATATGTTATTAAGTGAGAATAAGAATTTAAAAAATTTAAAAAGTAGTTATTAGTGTGAGAATGTTTTGTGCGTGAGAATGCTTGTGAGAATGCTTTGGAATTTTTAATTCAACGTAGATGATACTCGTAATTGATTTTAATTAAAAAAACAAATAACTGGATTGGATTAAAGTGAATCATATAAAGTTAATTTTTTTTATGGAAATGTTGTTAGTATGCATCATGTATTGTGTGTGCATAGCAGATGTTTTTTTGATTTATATTTACATATTTTTTTCACATATTATATTATTTGTCCACATATTATATTATTTCATACGTGTAAGATATTATTTTATTTATATATTATATTATTTTTTGTACATATTTATAAGAAAGGCAGGGTTAAGATTGTATATACCTATTAAAAAAAAGTTGAGACTGTATAAAACCAATAAATTTAACCTCACCTTCAATATACATATGAAGATTGTACATTCTTATAGAAAATTATTTTATTTGTAAAAAGTCATGTAACATAGAATGTTTTTATCTCCTTCTACTCCTCCTGCACTACTATGGGAATGAAGAAGTTGATACACTAGTGTGTTATATGTGTTGTTAATTAGAGTTAATCTTTTAAAAATAGAAAAAAAAATTAAAAGGATTAAAAAATTTAAGGATGAAATGTTTTTAACTTATAAACTGAAGTAGAAAATTAATTAAATAGAAAAATTAAAAAAATTAAATTGGATAGAGGTGATGAATAGGTAGAAAATCAATTAAATAAAAAAATGAAAAGAATTAGATTGAATAGAGGTGGTGAAAAATCAATTAAATAAAAAATTAAAAAAATTAGGTTAAATAAGAGTGGTGAATATAAAATTAAAAAGATTAGATGAAATAGATATTTTATAAAATCTTCGAAAATAAAATCTGATAAATTTCTATTGTATTTGAGGGAATGGCGCAGTATACCATGAATAAATCGTTAAAGGTAGTGATTAGAATACAAAGTATGTTGTTATCTCTGGCAACTTTTACAACTCTCTGTATTTTTATTCTTTTTGTTGTGTTTCTGTCTCCTGGGAAAGTTGAGCAGGGACGGTTAGAATTAGAAAAGTTGGTTTCTCTTTTTCTTCCTCTCACTCACAGGTCAAAAAAGCCCTGAATGTCAGGTTTAGGGTTATGCAAGTTGGGTTTTGTAGAACAAGGAAACTGATCACACTAGTGTTTCGTTCCTTTCTTTTAGTTTTCCTTTTTTTAGTAATCTATAACTAAATTGGATGATTTTAGGATGTGGGTCTGCTATAGTTCGTTTTCTTTTGTATGATTTCTGGTGTTGTAATTGTTTACTTGATGGAATTAATCAATAATTAGAGCATGTTTGTCGTAATCATCCAAGAAACTGGGTTTTGGATGTAACAGATAACGGTGGGGTTGAGGATAGTGTGGTCTTTTAATTCACTGCATGAGCTTGGTCATTGGTTCGATGGATTCTTACTAATTAACTATTAAATTAATGCATGGTCGTATCCGTTTTGTGTTTTGATATCGTTTGTTTAATTTTTAATTTTTAATTTTCAAAAGTGGACGTTGTTGAAATCAAATAATCACTGCTTCTCTTTGATCTCACGTGTTTCTGCTACTCCTTAGTGTGATCTTCTTCTCTCTTATTTCTTCTGTTTTGTTTGCCTTTTCCAATTGGTGGGTTTGCAACACTGGTTTGTATAATCTTGTTTTACTTTTTTTTGTTTTTTTTTTCGTGTTTTGCTATGCTGTAGTAGGTTGTCATCTGCCTTGGTCCTGGAAATCTCCGAAAGCTGACTGATTTTTTATGAGCTTGTGGGAGTGATTGTAGTGAAGGTTTAACGCATGAAGAGACTATTCTTTTTCAAATCTTCTGCGTCCAGCAGTGGAAGTAACAACAGTGCAGCGCCACCAAAATCAACAACTAAGCAAAAGGCATGGGATAGTTTTTCAGAGATTGGTGTGAACAATCAGGATTATGGTAAAGCTGAGGATTATTTCCAGAACCCCAAGGGCTTGTTCTCCAAATCTCGAAAACATATTTCTGATAATCAGAGTTCTTGTGGTGGGCCAGATCTTAGAAGGAGCAGGTCATTGTCATCATGTGCTTGCCAGTTCAGAGATCCAACCAGGTCTCCTTCAAGTAGCATTGTTAGTGATCCATATAATCAAATTGAGCATTCATCTCGGTGAGACTTGATAACTTTTGAAGCTTGTTATTGACTAAACTGGAGTTTATTCCACGTTGTCTTAGCTATATTTTTCACATATTTATTTTTGTTGAACTTTCTATGTGTATAAATCAGTTGTCAGGCTCCTAACTATGAGAAACAAAAGCGGGACAAGCCAACTCAAGTTGCAGTGTCTTCTGTCCAAAATTCACACAGATATGAGAGACCTAGGTCTACTAGTTCTTCAAGATCTCATCATGAGTCATCTGGGAACTCATCCACTTGTTCCAGCAACATTACAAGTAAGGTTGTGGATCGTTACATTGATGGAGAACAGCATCCAGAGGAAAGTAGACCCATGAACAACTCACAGAGAAATAATAGTAGACATGGGAGCTATGGTGTTAAGCTTCCTCCAAAAGTTCAGCTTACAGCACCTAATTCACCGACTCATGAAGTCACAGATAAACCAAGGGTTCATTCATTTAGAGAAGCTAAAGTTACCCGTCTTCGGTTCTCATCCCGAGATTGGTCAGAAAATGGTGTTGGACCAGCATCTCCGAGGAGTCTTGCAAAGAATGTGATTGAGAGACTTTCTCAGTCTTGTGATCTATCCAAGACGTGTTCACAGAATGTTAACGTTGAAAATCCAATCACAATTGAAGATATCTATTCTAGATCTGTGAATGGACACTATGACTCTGATTTCGATTATGCTCAGCCTAAAAATGATTTGTTGGATGAACCCTACAGATTGGCAAATGGCAATCATGGCAATTTAGAGGGTTTAAGCTGTGATGAATCGGAAGAGGATGCGGACGCAGAACTAATAAGAAAATCAAAGGAGGCTGAGGAGAGGGTTATTATTTTTTCAAAGAAACTGGAACGAGAAAGCTTTTTTCCTGATGGTGGTTATGATGTGTCAGCACTGATTCAGACAATCAGACGCCTACTAGAGGAGAAAATAAGCTTGGCTGTAGAAGTTTCAACCCATCTAAGGTCTCAAATTTCTGACAGAATCTTTGCCAGGGAAGAACTTAGCCGTGTAAAGACAGACCTGGAGTATCGGACACAAAGACTAGAAAAAGAAAAGAATGAGATGCAGTCAGCATTGGAGAAGGAATTGGACAGGAGGTCAGATGACTGGTCATTTAAAGTAGAAAAATACCAGTTAGAAGAGCAAAGGCTTCGAGAACGAGTTAGAGAGCTTGCGGAGCAGAATGTATCACTTCAAAGGGAGGTCTCCTCTTTAAGTGAGAGAGAAATGGAAAGCAAAAGTGTGATGGCATATACTGACCAACAACTCAAGGGATTGACAGACAAGTCAGAGATAATGAAAAAGGAGATTCTGGATTTGCAGCAAAATCTCTTGGAACTACAAGAGAAATATAAGGTAGCAGAAGAAAATAGGGATTGTATCCTAAGAAATTTTGAAGAGAAGGAGAAGGAGTGCAAGGAGTTACACAAGTCCCTGACAAGGTTATTAAGAACTTGCAGTGAGCAAGAAAAGACAATAACTGGATTACAAGATGGGTTTAGCGAGGAGCTTCATAAAAACCAGCCCATGGAGAGTGTAGACAAGCACACTGCAAAAATGCGAATGGAGCAAATGAGATTGACAGGAGTGGAACTAGCCTTGAGAAAGGAGTTGGAGTCTTGCAGGTTTGAGGCAGATTCTCTTCGCCATGAGAATATAATACTCTTAAACCGGTTGAAAGGTGACAGGAAAGAATGTGTTGCTGCTACTTTTAGACTAGATAAAGAACTATGGGCCCGCATCTACTGCCTTCAGAATGAAGGCCTAACAATGCTAAATGAAAGCTCATACTTGTGTTCGAGGTTACTGGAATTTGTTAAAGGGAAAGGAAGCCGTCTCCGTCAAAATGTCCAGTTGGATCTTGGAGCGATTGGAAATGGTTTAGATGGGCAATTTATTGTCGAATCTGAAACTAAAATTCAGGGACTCAGAAGTGGTACTGAGGGTTTAACAAGGAGTTTACAGATGATGTCTTCTTTGTTGAAAGATAAGTCAAATCCGTTGACTTCTAAATTTCAATCAGAGTGTATAGACGCTGCTAAATTAGCTACACTGAATGATCAATCATCCGAGGTAACTTTCGTTAGGAAGTTTTCTTTAATGGTAGTTTTATGGAGTACATTGTAAATCCACTATTCTACTATCACCTACGTGTTGATTTATTTTGCATAATTTGTTCATTGTAAATTTATATGGATCATGTTGCTACTTGTATAGGATATTTTAAGAACTGAACTTAAAGCAGAATGTTTGGTGACAAGTTTATTAAGAGAGAAGCTATACTCTAAAGAGCTCCAAGCTGAGCAGATGGAAGCTGAACTTGCTACAGCAGTAAGAGGAAACGACATACTTAGATGTGAGGTGCAAAATGCCTTGGATAATCTTTCAAGTGTAACCCACAAGTTGAAGGACCTTGAACTTCAGGTCAGTCAAGTCTAACCCGCAGGAGTATTGAAATTTATTTATTAAATTCATCTAATGGATGTTTATACATGGTGGTACTAAGTTGTTATTAGCTGTCTTGCGGGTAAAGAGCTTTGTAGTTTTTTCATCTGCTATTACTTAAGCCTGTTGACCAATCCCCTGAAAAATTTGTTGAGGCAGATGTTGAAGAAAGATGAGAGTAGAAATTGCCTTCAAAATGATCTGCAAGAATCTAACAGGGAATTGACAATCATGAGGGGAAAATTGCCCAAAGTGACAGAGGAGAGAGATTATATGTGGGAGCAAGTGAAGCAATATAATGAGCAGAATATGCTGTTGAACGCAGAGGTCAATGTATTGAAGAAGAAGATAGAGACACTTGAAGAAAACAACCTCGAGAAGGAAGGTCAAATATCCATCTTGCAAGACTCCCTTGCCAAAAGATCCTTTGATGGTCTCCTTGGGAGTCCTGAGCATAAATTTTTCGGTACAAAAATACTATAATAACTTGTTTTCTCATAGGCCTATTTCATTGTTCATAGTTACCAACATCTGTGAATGAGTTTTCTTGTCTTTTTAATTGTTGCTCCTTTTTTTTTTTTTTTTTTTAATTTGTTTCACGGCGTTTTTCTTTACATATATATATGTGAAGTGTAAGATCGGACAGAAAAGTTAAAGAGTATAGGGTTCCATTTTCCCCCATTCCTCGGGGAATCAGTGTTCATGTATTTATGGCAAAAAATGTTACTGATCTTTGCATATTGATGAAAATAGATTATTAACCGGTGAACTCGGGTCTCTGTGCATCTGTGAAATAATTATATGTGGGAGCCAGAAAAGAAAATCATTATTAAATAAATTTTATATTTTGCAAGCTTTTATCCTTATAGTTTGGAGAACTATGAATTATTGATGGATCAAAGAAGAGATAAATAACATATCATGAACGTGTGAGACTTTACTCTTAATTTTCCTATCAAGAAAAAGCTAGAAAATTAAGTCCCAAACACAAGTTGAAACCATTTAAAATAATTTTTGTTTTTTATATTTAAAATGTAAATTTAAATGTCTAAATGGCATAAATCAAATCTCCTAAGTATTGGATTTACATATATAAATAAGGTTTAATAGCTAGGTATAAAATATTACACTTAGTTCATAACCTTTGTTAAATTTGGTGAAAGGTTGTTTTAAGATAATTCTTGCTTGAGTTTTTTAAAATAATAATTTTTATTGTAAAATTATAAGAAAAATGTTTTTATTTTGTTTGTAAAAAAAAGGAAAATAAAATAGGACGAAGGTCATAATTTTTCATTATAAAATTATAAACATGAAGTTTACTGTAGTAATTAATTTTATACCTAAATAGTTTATTATTGTGGATAAAATGAAATAATAGCCCAAAATAACTTGTTAGCTTTTAATCATCAACTCCACCATTTGATTTACTATAAAACGTTTTTATTGAAGTTATAGTCAAAGATAATTTGAATCCGAAAAGTATTAGCAAATTGATTTTGCAGTGGATTATTTTTTCTGATATCTTAATCTTTAGGGTTAAAAAAACGAGTGAACTCACAAACAACAGGTTAAGTCTAATCATAGTAATGTACTTTGCTACGCACTCAATGAATCTAACCCCAAATTGTGGAAAAAAAGCACTAGATCCTGTGGAGCATGTAGAAGATAAGAAGGCACAGAATTGCTTATTACCACAAAGTCCGAAACTCATGTTTGTATATACCATCATTGAGGGAATCTAATATGGAAGGTCCCATTTTTCATTTGTACATAAAAATCTCATAATTTTAAATAAGGTACCACTTCTTGACTGGTCCAAATAAGAACTACAGAGATGCAGCTTTCCAGAAGTGAATTGGCATCCTTTGCTGAAACCAAAGAACAAATGTAAGCACAAGAAAATAGTAAAAATAGTACTAACAAAAGCTGTGCTCAAATAAAAACAAAACCTACCTTGGCAATTGGCATTTTCTCTCTGACTGAATCAACAAATGATAAATCAATATCAGCTACTACAATGCCTGTAGACAAACGATCTGAAAAAGGAACATAAAACCAGCCATGGAATTCAGAATTCATTAAACTTCGGTCTAACTAAAGAAAAATTGGCACTAATAGAAACTACATCAAGCAATGTTTTAGCCATAAAAGAATAGAAAAAATTGAATGGTGCTATAAAAAACGGAAGTTTTAATGTACAACAAACTCGTTATAGCTGAAACCTCCAAGATGGACAGTGAAAGTATCACTAAAAAAATCTACGAAAGAAAATTGAAGCAAAATTATGTCTTCTATAACACTCCCTCCTTTGGGAAACTATGGAAGTTCCCATTCCCCCCACTTCTTTTCTCACATGTTTTTAAATTGTAATGAGTTATAAACAATACGTTTCTCTGAGAAGAACAGTTGGGCCTAAATCTTTTAAGAAGTGAATGGTTTCTTAATTTCTGCTAAAGCAAAAAGAAAGAAGAGAAGTAGGACAGAAACTCAATGAATTACGTTTAGTGGACTTTCAAGAGTGAATTAACTCAACAAACATGAGGAACTGTCAAGTTTTTTACCTGGTAATCGGCCAACAATTGTCCCCCATGGGTCGATAATTAATGAGTCACCATAGCTTTCTCTCTTGTCACCATGTTTGCCAGTTTGAGCAGCAGCAATGACCTGCTAATTCATTCATCAAACCACTATATTTGCTCAAATGTAGTTGAAATATCTTGTTTTAATCATTACAAATGCATAAAAACAAAAAGAAAAAAATTTGGAAATTGTAATTAACTAGCAAGAATACACAACACGACACAGTGGTGAAAGAATTTAACGAGTCCAATCCAATGATTATTCTTTAAGCACACTTCAGAAGGAGCTGGTGGAAGTATGGGAGAAGAGGGGGAAGGGCAGTAGTATTATTAGATGCAAAAGTGAATTCTTACATAACATTGAGTCTCAATTGCACGAGCACGAAGGAGAATCTCCCAATGTGCTGCACCTGTCACTGCAGTGAATGCCGAAGGTACCAATAGTACCTGGATGTTGTAAAACAAAAATATTTTAGATTCTAGACAACTAATTTAAGCAGGAAAGTAATATTTCCACTCACTACCTGTGCTTCATGTTGGAAACGTAACAATTGGTATATCTCAGGAAATCTCAAATCATAGCAAACACTGAGGCCCAGACGCCCAATAGGACTGTCTACTGCAACAATATCCTCGCCTGAAGACATCACCAAGATAGATTTTCTCATGAAAACATCATCCTTCATAGCTCATATCATATGTAGTAAGTGTGTTTATCTTCTTTGCCAAACACTCCCCACTCCCCGATTCCCCATAAAAAAAAGGCTACTGCTGCTCTCCATTTTCAGTAAAAGGAAATGAAGTTAAAACAAAATATCACATACAATTGAAGGAGAAGTAAATAATTGGAAATGTAATCAGAATCACATGACTAATACTAATTGTGTTCTTTTACTTGTTATTTTTAGGAAGAAGATACAGACACGAAAATTTCAAAACCAGCTTCAGATTTTCAAGAATGAAAGTTCATGACTAAGCAAAACAAAAGGCTCATTAATCTTCAATACTCTACATAGAGAGAGTGTAAATATCCAACCTGGTTCTGTAAAACTACTTTCTTTATATACCCGTCCACCAGGAACATCAACATCAAACCTTCAAATAAAATAAAGTAAAGTAAAAATTAAACATCAATTGTTTATACAACCACAGTACCACAAACAGAAAGCAGTAAATTTCTCAATTCAGGAGGACATACCACATAAAGTATATATCTAGGAGTCGATAAACAATCATATACATTATTCATAATTGCAAGTGTTAGATGTAGGTTCCCTTTTAACTTTTTGACCTTGCGCATCACATGTCACTTACGAAAAACCAGGAATGGTACTATATTTTTCACAATCTCTAGAATCCCTATTTTGTTAGAATTAGTATTTTCTTTCATAGTAGTCATTGTGCTAAAACCTATTCTTTTCTCTTTTGTCATACAACAAAAAATCTTCATAACTAATCATTTTCTAACTCAATTCCAGCATGCTTGTGGTTGCAACATCGGGGACTGGATTTGTCTTGGGGAGTGGTAGTGCTGTTGATCTTTCAGCACTTTCTTGGACTTGCTTGGGTACCATGATGGTTGCTGCATCTGCTAACTCTTTGAACAGGTTGGTTCTTGGAGGAGATCATCTTGCTCTAAATTGTCTATTGTGATTAATTTGTTTTTCCTTTTTTTCCTGTACTTCTATTTTAAGAGTGTAGGAGAATATAAGAGACAGTCTTAGTTTTTTGGTCAACACAAGATCTATTATATGGCTGCGTCTTTTTTAGGTGTTTGAGATAAATAATGTTGCTAAAATGAAGAGAACAAGTCAAAGGCCACTACCCTCAGGACGTATCACAAAGTCTCATGCAGTTTGCTGGGCATCCTCTGTTGGATTAGCTGGTACAGCTCTGCTAGCAACACAGGTGTTGAAACAAATTTTTGTCCATTGTTGATCGTATGCTTTTCTTGTGTAGCTTGTAAACATATGAATGAATTTCTTATCAAATGTTTGATGTGCTTTGAGTGGACTAACATTGAAGCTTTATGACAAGGTTATTCCAGACTAATATGTTAACTGCTGGACTCGCTGCTTTTAACCTACTCCTGTATGCATTTGTATATACTCCCTTGAAACAGATTCATCATGTAAATACATGGGTCGGAGCTGTTGTTGGTGCTATTCCTCCACTTTTGGGGTAAACTGCGTACACACTTTTTTTTACCTTCCTATGTATTTCAAATTCCAGAATGCTTGTGGAATATATGTTACTATTATTAATCTTTTTTACAAAGTACAAAATAAAATCTCTATGAAGTGAAGTTGTTCCACACAAGACTGATATGACATGACTCAATGTTACATGTTGTGTGCGATGAAGTTACATTTCCAGAGAAGAATTTTATCTGACCGATTTATTGACTTTCTATTGGTCGAAGTATTATTAGGTTTAATTGGCGTAGTTATCTTAAAGCTTATCCCCCTGTGTTAGCTGTCTCTCTACTTACATTTTTGAAGGAATAGAAAATTGTACGTCCAATGGTGTTAATGACTGATATGTTGTACGACTAAGTAATTCAATCCCTAAAAACCTGAAAATGAGTTTCAATTCTTTGTAAGTGGAATCAGTCTCTTATTTTTGTCTTTACTAATGTTATCTCACTTCATTCACCATGCGCATAGGCATGTACATATGTATTTTCTGCCCTCCTTCACTTTTTTCCAAACTATACCATATCCTTTACTTCTTGTCTTGTGTGTGTTTTGTGTTACAAGTTTAGGTTTAAGATGTACTCTCTTGCTGATGCATCTGGACAGAGAACAGCATCGGTGGCTTTAAGGAACTCTATATATCTAATCCCTTTGGGGTTTTTGGCTTATGATTGTGAGTAAATGTTTCCTTTTTCTAGAAAAACTTCACTGTTTCTTTTTTTCTTGAGATTTTTTATCTTAATTTCTAATGCTAGTATTGATTGCATGCTTTGATAGTATACCTTATAAATTTCATTTGAAAACCTTGCCAAGAAATCTTTCTTAAATAAAATTCTGGCCTGTGTAATTTATTAAGTTATATATGTATTATTGAATACTTTGTAATTTATAAAATAAAAAAGTATAATTTTAGGCCAATCAAGAATATATCTTTCAAGTAAGAATTTGAAGCCTTTTTGCATGTGGTCGATGGGGTTGCACTGACAAAACTGACAATATAGTCAGTTTTTGATGCCTGTGTCAATGACTTAGCAAAAAGTTGATGACCTTATTATGTTTTGTGCTAGAAGATATTATTGTTGCATCTGGTGCACAACATTAAACTTGTAAATAGGAAGTTTGTTCTCAAGAATCTATTAGAAATGAAATGAGGATATACACTGATAATTTATGTTGGATTTTAGTAAATGAGAATTGCAGATGCATCTGTATTCAGAAATAAATGAGAATTTGTTTCTGTTGTGAATATAAACAGAAATAAATGATGCACAGTGTATAATATTATAAACAATCGATTCTGTTTTCTTTGATTTAGGTTCCGATGTGAAAAAAAGCAAAATAGTAAAGTAGTATAAAACCAGAAACAAATAAGAATAGAGCATGATATAGAGTTCAACAACAAATAAAAGGGAGAAAACTGAGTTGTGTTTTGATACTATAAAGGTTTTCTTTTTAATACAAAAAGAGATATGTGAATCTCCACAAAATAAGAACTACTACTCCTTTCTACCTAATATTTGATCATACAACCTACTCTTCCATAAAATAGGAATTATCATCAAACCAGAAAACAATCAGAAATTACTTAAAGTATTTTAGAAAAAACTCAATTTCTAACACTCCTCCTTGATATTTTTCTTGAATACTCCAAGCTTTGATCTTAGAAATTCAAACTTGTTCTTGAAAAGTGCTTTGGTCATAATAACAGCAATCTGATTCTCTGAACTATAATGTTCTACGCTGATTTCCTTTGATTTCTTTGCTTCTCTAATGGCATGATATTTCATCTTGACGTGTTTTGTTCTACCATGTTGGACAGGATTCTTTGTAATTGCAATGACGGACTTGTTATCAACCCATATGACAGTAGCTTCATCATTCAGTTCCCTCATATCATGCAAAAATTTTCTAAGGCAAATGACTTGATTTGTAGCTGTTGCAGCTGAAATATATTCAGCTTCAGCTGTGGATTGAACCACCACATCTTATTTTTTTGAATTCCAAGAGAAAACTCCATTACTAAATGAGAAAACATAATCTAATTTACTTTTAACATCATCTAAACTTTCTGCCCAATCACTGTCTGCATATCCTTAAAGATCACCACTTTCATCCTTTGAAAAACATAGACCATAATCAGTTGTCCCTCTTGTATATCTCAATACTCGTTTTGCTGCACGGTAATGAGCTTGACTAGGAGAATGCATAAATCTGGACAACAAACTTGCAGCAAGCATTAATTCTGGTCTAGTGGCTGTAAGATACAATAAACTTCCAATTAAGCTTCTATAAGTAGTAGTATCTACTTTGCTGCAAGCATCATCAAGTGACAACTTTTCATTTACAACAAGGGGTGTGTTTACCGATTTACAATTCTGTATAGAAAACTTCTTCAATATTTCCAAAGCATATTTCTTTGTGTGATGAAGATTCCAACATCACATTGGTGAATCTCCATTCCAAGAAAATAATTCATTTCTCCCAAGTCAGTCATTTCAAATTCAGTTTCCATGTCATGCTTAAAGCTGCTCAAGGAATCTGAATTTTTGCCGATAACTAGCAAATCATCAACATATAAGGAAACAATGAGTTGCACTTCATTGCTTGACATTTTCACATACAAAGTAGCTTCATTTTCACTCCATTTAAACCCCTTATGCAGTAGATAACTATCAATTCTGCTATACCAGGCCCTAGGAGCCTGCTTTAATCCATAAAGAGCCTTTTGAAGTTTGTAGACTTTGTTTTCACTCCCTAGAACAATAAAGCTTTTAGGTTGTCCAACAAAGATATCCTCTTCAAGTAAACCATTTAAAAAGGCTGATTTCACATCAAAGTGATAAATTTTCCAACCAATTTTTGCTATCAATGCAACTAGCAACTTGATTGTATCATGTCTTGCTACCAGAGCAAATGTATCTAAGAAATCAACACCATGTTGTTGATGATAGCCTTTAACAACTAGTCTAGCCTTTAGTTTGTTTATAGAACCATCAGGATTCAATTTGGTTCTATAAACCCACTTAAGACCAATAACTTTGTATTTAGTAGGCTTGTCTACAAGTTGCCAAGTTTTGTTTTTCCTAATCATATTCATCTCCTCCTGCATAGCACATCTCCACCCCATCTATTTCAGTTGCTTCATCATATTCTTTAGGTTCTAGTGCGACAATGTTACACCTTTCATATAAGAGTTTTAGTGTCTATAATTGAAAAATCATCATCATCATCATCTAAATCTTCTTTTTCAATCTCTGAATATTATTCTTGGAGAGTGTCTACTCCAAGTTGTTTTTTACTTAAGGCTTCTACCTTGCATTTCTCCCAATTCCATCTAGAAAATTCATCAAACTTTACATTTCTACAAATGAGAATATTCTTTGTCAAAGGATTGTATATCCTATAACCTTTGGAGTTACTGGAGTACCCCAAGAAAATACCAACTTCTGACTTGTGATCCAGTTTATCTCTCTTTACCTCTGGAATATGAGTATAACATATGCAACCAAATATTTTGAGATATTCCACTGAGGGCTTCTTTCCATACCATGTTTCATAAGGTGTTTTGCCTTTCAAGGCTTTGGTAGGCAACATATTCAACAAGTATGTAAAGGTGTTAACTGTCTCTGCCCAAAAGGTTTTTGGAAGATCTTTTTCAAAGAGCAAACACCTTGTCATTTCCATAATGGTCCTATTTTTCTTTCACTCACCCCATTTTGTTGAGGGGTGTAAGGAGCAGTCAATTGAAGTTGAATTCCTGTTTGTGCACAGAATTTTTGAAACTCCCCTGTTGTATACTTAGTTCCATTATTAGATCTGAGTTTTTTTTTTTATTTTGCTTCCAGCCTCATTTTCAACTACCAGCTTGAACTTTTGAAAAACAACAAGCAATTCTGATTTCTGTTTTAGAAAAAGCACCCAGCTCATCCTTGTAAAGTCATCTACAAACAACAGAAAATATCTACTGTCATTTAAGGATGTTGAGCTCATTGGGCCACATATATTAGTGTGTATAAGTTGCAGTTTTTTAGTAGCTCTCCAACTTGCTTCATTAGGAAATGGTAGTTTGCTTTGCTTTCCATATTGACATACATCATAGACATGATCATGTTCTTGAATAGAAGACATATTCTGAACTAAATTATTAGACTTCATTAGTCTTAAGGTTGAGTAACTAAAGTGACCAAACCTCTTATGCCACAAGGAAGATTCATCTTCTATGCTAGAAAAAGCTTGCTCAATAGTTTGTTTCCATTCTAAAGAAAAGTTTTTCTCTCTCATCTTGACAGACATTAGCTCACATTCATAAGGATCAAATATGGTACATCTCATATTTTCAAAATGTAAAGCATAATTCTTTTCAAGCATTTGTCTCACACTCAAAAGACTTTGACTCAACTTAGGCACAAATAAAACATTTGAAATATATTTGGTACCTGTAGGAATTTCAACAACAATCACTTCTTTTCCTTTGACATCAACATTTTCTCCATTGCCAATAGTGACTTTGGACAAGTATGACTGATCAAGTTCCTTAAAAAAACTAGCATCATGAGTCATATGATTAGTACACCCGCTATCTATGAGTCAAACTTCTTTGCTGCTACTTGTAGAATAACAAGAAGCAATAAACAACTGCTCTTCACTCTGTTCTTGGTACTCAGCAACTTGAGCTTGCTATCCTTGCTACTTTGCCTTATTTTTGAAAACTTTTTCTACATGACCAAGCTGGTTACATGCCCTACATTTGACTCCAGACCTAAACCAACAGTATTTTTCTGTACGGTTTGTCTTTTTACAGGGAGGACAAGGTGAAAAAACTTCTCTTTTCTACCTCCTCTTTCGTTGTTGTCATCTTTTTTTCTTTGTCTTTCTTCCCACCAAAAGGCTTTTTTTCATAGCTACTTCTACCTTGAGGTTTGCCTTTGGTGTAGACCACAAAAGCACCTTCAACATTTTCTTCCATTCTAAGAAATCTTCTCTGCTCAATAGCTAGTAAAGCATTAACCAGTTCTGCAACTGAAATATGAGAAAAATCTTTATTCTCTTCAACAGAGGAGATTTTTTACTCAAATATCTCTGGAAGACACACCAATATTTTTTCCATAACTTTTTCATCTGTAAGCTCTTCACCTAGCAATCTAATCTGAGTAACAACTTTAGAAAGTCTGTCAGAAAACTCCTTCACTGTTTCAGACTCCTTCATTTTGATTGCTTCAAATTCTCTTCTCATATTCAGTACCTTCATCCTCCTTGTTTTTTCGTTGCCTTGGAACTCCTCATTTAACTTTTCCCAAGCCTTTTTTGCTGTCTCAAGATTCAATATCTTGATAAAAACATCATTGTGCACTACTACATGTATGATGGTAAGTGCCCTGCCATCCTTTACCACTTCTTCATTATGGAGTCGTATTTGAGCCATAGTTGGGTCATTAGATAAAGGGATTGAATTACTTCCATTTTCCACCACATCCCACAAAGTTTGTGCTCTCAAATAAGTTCTCATTTTCGCAGCCCACAAATCATAATTTTCTCCCACACATCATAATTTTCTCCCACAAAAACTGGAGGTGAGGTAAAGAACTGCTACTGGATGCCATTCTTTGTTATTGGTATTTTTTTTCTGGTTTGTATATAACTTTCTAACTGATTTTCACTCCCTCACATGCTCTTAAAATCAATGAGCTCTTGACACCATGTTGTGAAAACAAAAAAATAGTATAAAACCAGAAACAAAGAAGAACAAAACGTGATATAGAGTTCAATAGCAAATAAAAGGGAGAAAACTCAGTTTTGTTTTGATACCATAAAAGTTTTCTTTTTAATACAAAAAGAGATATGTGAATCTCCACAAAATATGACTATCACTCCTTTCTACCTAATATTTGACCATATAATCTACTCTTCCATCAAATAAGGATTATCACCAAACCAAAAAGTAATAAAAAATTACTTAAAGTATTTTAGAAAAAACTCAATTTCTAACTTTGTGATTAGGTGGATCAAACTTGCATATTCTTTCTTATATCCTTGTCATTCAAAATTTTGAGTCCTCTATAGTAATTGGGTGTCATCACAATCTTTGAAAATTCTACCAAAACTATGATACTTTTAAGGTTACACCAATGTATGTCCAAGTTCTTTGTGTCTATAATCAAAATTGAAAAAAAAAGAAAAGAAAAAAAATACTAGATTGTCTGGTAAGGGATTTAGGTAGTTTTAATGAGATCTTAGGTATAATTTTTGTTGTCACTTTAGCTTTTTAAAAAACAATCTATGACAAACATTATGAACCTAGTTAACCCTAAACCTTAAACATTATGCATCACAATTACAAATGAGCAGTTTAAGATCCAAACACAAAAAAATAGAAAATATAAAAAGTGCTGTTTTGCTGTTAAGTCAGTTTTACTATTTGGGCCTTCACATGTGCCATTTTGCGACCAATTTTTTTTGTACCTTTTGTCTCAATCAAACCAACTTTTTTTTTTTATCACTTTTGAAAATTTAAGGTATTTTTGGGTTCACATTAATTCTTCCTAATTACATTCATTTCGATGTTCTAAGGGGAGTAATCCAAAACGATGTTCTAAGGGAGTAATCCAAAACAATGTTAAAAATAAAAAAAATATTATTTTTAATGTAGGTTTTTTATTGAAAGTTATTTAAAACATGTGAGAACTATTTATATAAATAAGCAATCAATTTTAATAAATTTTATATGTAAGATTTATATTAAAATAATATATTTTATTTATAAAAATTGTAAGGAATTTCAAGAACAGATGTTCTAACATTGGATGTGAGTGTCACTAACTGTTTAAGTGCACATTCAATTACATATACAAATTATAATTTAATCAAATCAATTTTAAAATATAATGTAACATGAAAATGATATTATAAATTGAAGTTTGAAAAAAAATTATGTACATAATAACTACTCTTTATATAATTATAAAATTCAAAATTTTATTATATTTAATAATTAAACTAATTTAATAACATAGTGGGTTAAAATAATAATTATTATCATATTCCTTTTAATTTTTTTGATTTTTTCATTAATAATGTAAGAATATAAATAAAAATATAATTTATATTACATTTAAAAAAAATGAGATGACATCTTATTTTTTAGATTCAGGAATATTAAACTCTCAGTCAATTTAAGACATATATTTTACTTATTATTTATAACACTAAATGTAAATTATAATTAAAAATATTTTTGTAACAAAACAATTAATAAAATATTTTTAATGTATTTTCTTATAGAAATATCAGAGAGAGAGTAATTATATTTAATAATTATGAAATATGACATTATTATCAATAGCCATTAGTATTAATGTGTCAAAAATTTCGAGATATATATATATATATATATATATATATATATATATATATATATATATATATATCATTATATCTTTTGTTATTAAGAAAAAAATCATATTTATTAGTATTTTTTTTATTCAAGTACAATTTTAACATATACGTAATAAAACTGTAAATATGAATCAATGTAAAAATTAGATTTTGTTTACTATTATTAGTCATTGTTACAATTATAATTATTAGTAATATATTTAATGCATTACATTAAAAGTATATATAATTTTACTGTAAAATGATTATATTTAATATATTAAATACTTTAATCAATGTATTGATATAATATATTAAATAATTTAATGCATCAAATATTTATATTTAATGTATAATATATATATATATATATATATATATATATATATATATATATATATAAAATGTGTTTAATGTATTCATGTATCAAATACTTATATTTAATATAATCATTTAAAGTATTAAATATTTAAAATTAATGACATTAAAATTTTAAAAATACAAAATATGCATTATTTTAAACAGATAAATTTTAAAAAAATGTATATTTATAGGAAAAATATATAAGTTGAGATTGAAAATAGTCCACGTAATTTTAAATTAGAGGGAAAAATATACTTAAAAATATTTTATTGTTCAATACTTATGAATCAGAAATGTAGTACAAAAGTTGGTAATACTTAAAAATGTTTTTTTTAATAAATTATTTATTTATGTTTATATGTATTTTAAACAAATTATACAAATTTAACAAACATATAAAAAATATATTCTTAAAATATTTACAACATAATTTTATCACTGATTTTTTTTTACAATATTTTAATTGGAAATAACGATAAAAATATAAAAAGAAACTCTAATTCACAATTTAATATATATATTCTTGAAAAATAGATTAACTGAAATATGATTTTTATTATTTCAATACAAAGAGATGATATAAGATATATACAAGAGACCTAAACTATTTTAGGAAATATAATAACTCTATTTTATGCTAGGATCCCTTGATTTATGGGATTGTTCCTAATTATTCAAATCTATGACAGATTACAAGGAAATATACAAATTTCCTTATTTATTCTTTCCTAAAATACTATTTGATTTCTCACACTCCCCTCAAGCTTGGTGAATAGATGTTTTCCATTCCCGACTTGGATACAATCTTCTCAAAATTATGGTAGCCCGAGTCCCTTGGTAAGAATGTCTGCAATTTGGTCTTGAGAGGACACATATGGAGTGCATATTAAGCCACTATCAAGCTTTTCTTTGATGAAGTGTCTGTCTACTTCAATATGCTTTGTTCTATCATGCTGCACCTGGGTTGTGGGCTATACTGATTCGCTGACTTATTATCACAATTGAGCTTCATAGGTTCTTCCCACTTTATCCTCAAGTCTTCTAAGATGATTTTAAGTCATAGCAACTCACATATACCTTATGCCATGGCTCGAATTCTGCTCAACGACTGGACCGAGCCACTACACCCTGCTTTTTGCTTCTCCAAGTCACAAGATTTCCTCCAAGAAAGGTGCAATATCCTGTAGTTGACCTCCTATCCACAATAGTATAGGCTTCAAGTTTCACATTACCATTCCTTTTGAATAGAATCCCTTTTCCTGGAGTTCCTTTAAGGTACTGTAAAATTTTGTGGGCAGCTTGTAAATGGGTCTCCTTTGGGCTATGCATAAATTGGCTAATTAAACTCACTGCATAGGCAATATCTGGCCTGGTATGTGACAAATATATAAGTCTGCCCACTAATCTTTGGTACATATCTTTTTCAACAGCAACATCTTCTTCTGCATTTCCAAGCTTTAGGTTTGGTTCTAATGGGGTACTAGCGGGTTTGCAAGCTGCCTTGCCAGTTTCCTTGAGCAAATCGGTGATGTATTTACTGTGAGATATAAATATCCCTTTCTCGGAGTGGGCAACTTCAATTCCCAAAAAATATTTTAGTTTTCCCAAAGTCTTGATCTCAAATTCCTTGCCTAAGCATTGACTCAATAATTGTTGTTCTTCTTTATTATCTCCAGTTAATATTATGTCATCCACATACACCAATAATATTGTTACTCCCCCTGACTTGGAATGTTTAAAAAACAAAGTATGGTCCCCTTGGCTTTGTTTGTAACCCAGACCTGTCATAACTTTAGTAAACCTGTCAAACCATGCACGGAGGGACTGTTTTAACCCATATAATGCCTTTTTCAACTTGCAAACAGTGTTGGTAGCAACATCTTTACCATATCTCGGAGGTATCTCCATATAGATTTCTTCTTCAAGGTCTCCATGTAGAAAATCATTCTTAACATCAAATTGTTCCAAGTTCCAACCATAATTGGCAGCAAGGGACAATATCACCCTAACTGTGTTCATTTTGGCAACCGGAGCAAAGGTCTCCAAATAATCAACTCCATAGGTTTGGGTGAACCCTTTGGCAACTAGTCTTGCCTTATATCTCTCAATTGATCCATCGGCCTTGTATTTCACTGTATAGACCCATTTACATCCAACTGGCCTCTTTCCTATTGGTAAGGTGACTAACTCCCAAGTGTTGTTTTTCTCCAATGCCTCCATCTCTTCATCCATGGCTTGCCTCCATTTTACGTCGAGACAATGCCTCGAGATAGGGTATTAGGTAGAAGTACGGTGTTTAGGTTTACTAGGAAGGTTTTATGGGTAGGAGAGAAATTTTTAAAGGACAGGTAATTTGAGAGAGGGTAGAGTGGTCTGTTTGGTGCATTTTCTTGTTCCTTTTCTAATGGCAATTGGGAGGTCGGGATCATTTTGGGTTTCAATTTCAACCTTGCACAGTTGGAGAAAAAATTGTTACCTCTTTTTGTGGAGTCGAGTTGGATTCTTGAACATGGCTTGATCCTGGAATGGCCTTAGTCTTCCTTGAGTACACCGAGCTTCTTACCAAATTTTCCAGTTTCAACATCTTCTTGATCGGCTTCACAATTAATTTCACTTTCTTGACCAACTTCCTTTGCTTGACCAATTCCTTGACTTGTTTCATTTGTTACAACTTCAATTTGATCTTCAATTTGATCTTAATTTGATCTTGTTTAGGTTCAAATATCAAGTCCGGAAGAATGGGAAAACCAGAATTACTACTTTCAATATGATTTCGTTTAGGTTCAAATGTCAAGTCCGGAAGAATGGGAAAACCAGAATCACTACTTTCTTTATCTTCCACGAAACTCTCCCCTTGAAGATAAGGTTGATGGAAATAGCCCTCTTGTTCATTGAAGGTAACATCCCTAGACACAAAGAATTTTTTGGATGGGGGTGGTAGCATTTATACCCTTTTTGAGTGGGTGAGTAACCAACAAAGACACACTTTAAGGCTCTAGGATCAAGTTTTCTCCACATACTGTACTATGAATATGGACATATGAGATGCACCCAAAAACTCTTGGTTTAAGATTATTTGTAGTAGACAAATTTGGATAGAAAGACGACAAAACTTCCATAGGGCTTTTTGATCCTAAGACTCTAGAGGGTAGTCTATTGATAAGGTATGTTCGTTGTAAGGACGGCTTCCCCAGAAATTTTTGGGACACTTTTTTGGAACAACAATGCCCGAGTCCGATTTAATAGATGTCCATTTTTCCTCTCTGCGACCCCATTCTGTTGTGGTGTTTTGACACAAGAGGACTCATGAATTATACCTTCTTTTTGACAAAAAGAATTAAGGACATGATTGAAGTAATCTTTGGCATTATCGACCTAAGCCTCTTAATATTAACACCAAGCTGATTTTTTATCATGGAGTGGAAGTTTAGGAAGACAGAGCCGACTTCGATTTTTGTTTAAGTAGGAAATCCCAAGTGACCCTTGTACGATCATCTATAAAGGTGACAAACCATCGAGTACTAGACACATTTGGAATATTAGAAGGTCCCCATACATCAGTATGAACAAGATAAAAAGGGAAATTGCTAATTCTATTACTTATTGGAAAAGATATATGCTTAGCAAGTTCACACACCTCACAATGAAGACTCTCGACATCTAACTTGGTAAACAGAGAGGGAAATATAATTTTGATCACTCCAAAAGAGGGATGTCCCAACCGACAATGATAAAACATGATTTTTTCTCTGTTGGTCATCAAGGATTCGAGATATGAAGGAGTGAGAGATTCTATTCTTCTTAGGCGAGACTTGGATCTTCGAGATAATAAAGGTCATTCCATTCTCTAGCATGTCCAATCATCCTCTCCGAATCCTTATCCTGAAATACACAATGATCATTGGAAAAAATAACTTTACATGACAAATCATTTATAAGTTTTTGTATAGACACTAGGTTCGTGGACAACTTTGGGACATGGAGAACGTCTTTTAAGGTTATTAAAGGATTGATTTGGATATTTCCTTGACCAGCTGCAGTTATAAGGGTTCCATCTCGTTGTGGCAATTTTCTTATTGCTTGGGACATGGGGAATATGTGGAGAAGTGTTTGGCTAATGGTGTCATGTGATCTGTGGCTCCGAGTCCAATATCCAATAATGGTTAAAAGACGTATCCGAGACATTTAATCCAAAAGAGGGTGGAAACTTACCCGAGTATGCCAAAGAACACATACCTGTAGGTTTTTCCAGACTTACTAAGAATGGTTTTCACCATTTCTATCTCCTCTTCCCTTGACATTATAGCAAAAGGTGCGATGCAACAACAATGCGAGTACGTCGTCTTAGGATTATGAAAAATGCGGCAACAATGCGAGTATGTCGTCTTAGGATTAAGAAAAATGCAGCAGACAATGTAGGTCTGCCGTCTTAGGGTTAAGAAAAATGCAGCGAGCAATGCGAGCTGCCGTCTTAGGGTTACAAAATATGCAGCAGCAATGCGAGTCGCAGTCTTAGGGTTTATCGAGCGCAGACAGAGCTTCCTATATCGGAAGCTACGATACCATCTTGAAAAATAGATTAAGCTGAAATATGATTTTTATTATTTCAATACAAAGAGATGATATAAGATATATACAAGAGACCTAAACTATTTTAGAAAATATAATAACTCTATTTTATGCTAGGATCCCTTGATTTATGGGATTGTTCCTAATTATTCAAATGCATGCAGATTACAAGGAAATATACAAATTTCCTTATTTATTTTTTCCTAAAATACTATTTGATTTCTCACACACACACACACACACACATATATATATATATATATATATATATATATATATATATATATATCATAAACAATATTAATTATAAATATTGTGTTAATTAATATAAATAAAGAATTAAGCATATCTTTAAAGAAAATATTTTATACAAAATTATTTATGAATAAAATTTATTTTAATATGGATATTTAAACATAAATTATTTAAATTAAGGTTGTTTAAAAGTGGAAAAAATATTTAATATCTTATATGAGGTATCTAAACGATTTTATTCATAATTGGCGATGTGGAACCAGGGTGATGCATTATACCGCTGTATGAACATTGCGTGAAGTGGTGAGATATATTCTTTATTCATGTAAGTTGTTGCTGTAAACTAATGTTTGGTGTATCAGTGATGAGAAAACATCTTCATTTCTGTCATTAAGTTTCTAGAAAACAAAGTCTTTCTGTCATTTCTTTAGATGTGTATTATTTTCAGTTGATTTATTTTCTCAAAATATTAGTAATGGGAGGGAAGGGGATAAAAGAATGAAGAGGGTGATCGTGTAAGGAATTGGCACATTTGCTTTTCGTCAGGTATTATTAGCATCACTTAACTGTTTTAACTTGTAATTCTTTAATTGTTAGTATTAGAATCATTTCGATCACTTGCAACATCTGGTATCTAAATAAAAGAACTATATATCATTTTAATGTTAAAATATCATCTAGTTCATGTCATATCAACATTGGCTACACTACACCATGACACGATCTTCACTCCTACTTTTTCTACATGAATCCTCATCCACTGCCTCAGCCTTGGAAATATTTTCACTGAGCAACGTTTGCTCACGACCTTCAATCACAGTTTCAGCATAGCAAATCTTGTTTATCCCTATCAGTTTCCTCTATAGTACTGTGGCGTGCCACGGCTAAAATATCCACCATGGAACGTTTCTTACATTTCCCTTTGCGCCTTTTGCGTGCATATTTCACTGCCTTGGAGGATAGAGGCAATGGTGGACTGTTCTTATGAACATTGGTTGAACTTGAGAGGGGACATGCGTCTTCTGGTGGAGATAAACCGCCAGAATAATTGCAGCAGTTGGACTGATTTGAGTGATTTCCCTCTTCATGTGATGAATGGTGGTTGATGACTTTGTTGTTACACTCATCAACAACAATGTCTTGTGGCACTTCGGCATTGCAAGAATCAGCTTCTTTATTATTATCATCATTTGGCGAATGAATTTTGGAACAACCTTTGAGTGGTCCATCGTGTGAAGCTTTGCTTGCTTCAAGTGGTGGAAACAGATCTTTCTCCTTCAGACCATTTTTAAGACACAATTGCAAGTGCTTCTCTTCAAAAGGCCAGTTTTGAGATATATTTCTGTGACGACAAGCAAGAACATATTGTCTGCAACATAACTTATAATTTATCACCTATGAAGAAAAATAATTATTGTTTGTCTATTTCCTCTTGTGTTTGTCAGCAATTAAATTTAAGAAACCTCCAAAATCTACAGTTTTGGTATTCACAAAGGGAAATGCAAAAGGCAAAAGCAAACAAGAAAAGGAGTTTATGTACAGAGAATAATCATAATCATCAGTTGTGTACTTGTGTTGGAAAGATGATAATAGTCTACAATCAACATGTGCGACACCATACAAGCTCAACATAATGCAATTGAAGAGAGATCAATCTAAAAATAGAACATGCAATAATGGATGGCATAATATTAGAGGACAAAAATTAAAATCTAATTCATAAATTGTAATGCATAAATAGTAACTTTTCAATCGCATTGATACCTTATTGAGAAGGGTTTAACATCAGCTCCAGATTGCTGAACTGAAGGTAGGTTTTCGTTTTCGTTTTGATTTTGCTGCTGAGACATCATTCACCAGGAAGACTGCAACTTTGCCTTCGGAACCCAAACTATACTCTCTAAATTAATATTTAACCACAAATTTTGCAACCCCAGCTTTCCCCTATAACCACAGGAACGCTACACTTAAGATGCCGAAGAAAAAACTCCATAAAATGACCAGGTGCAATGCCCTATGACACATACAAACAACATTAGTAATTGGCAACCACAAAACCTGCATGTGGGTACGCAAAAGATGCTTAATTTATGGGCGGAATAACAAGAAAAGGGATCAAAAGATGAAACGCTTAAAGAGTTATTGAAGAAAATGAACGGCAGGGTGAGGTAATCTTGATGCTTCAGAGGAAGAGAAAGGGTCATATCAGTGGCGAGAAATAAATGGGTAGGGTTTGGGTTTCAAGAAAACGAATATGGCGAAACGAGAAACACAATTTGAGCGATTGAAAAGAAAGACAAGTTAGAGGAAGAGAGAGAGAGAGAGAGAGAGTAAGTAAAGCATGAGGAACTATCTGAGAAGAAAAACGAGGTTGTAGAATGGTGTCTTGCTATTGCTGTGTTGTTCATTTCTTTCTTTTTGTAAACCTTTTTGTCTACCTTTTCGTTTGGGTTGGTTTTGTTGTTATTGACTTCTTTTTAACTATTTCTAATAGTACAATAAATAGAGGGAGTTATTTTTATTATTTAATAATTTTAATTGGGTTTGCTTCTGTTCTGCTGCTATACATACTAAACTAAAGTTTTGGTTGCATGTGAAAGCCTCTTTAATAACCACAAAACAGGGCATCCTCTTAAATTTGGCGTATCCTTGACCATGAAATGCACTCATCACTTCTATTCTTATGCCTCAAATTCATCTATAGTAATTGAGACAATGTGGCACTTTACATTAATGAATTGGGTCATAGTTGGCTAAGGGAATGCTACATATTATATATGTTGGTCAAGCAAACTAGTTTCATTTGGACTCTATAAATTTCACAATCTCTCTACTCTATATGTAATTTTGAGTTTTGGGTATATATTGTTTAATACATAAGCCAGGGCAAAACAAATTCCAAAGGCAATTTGCTTTGTAATGGAAGATATAGAGAAGAGTCAGAGGTATCTGTATGCAAAGTCCAAGCTCAGCAGGAAAAAGTAGAATCAATAAGAGAGTGTAGATTTTTCCACTTGATGGATAACGTTGATGGTTTTATTTCCATGTTGCTCAAGATCTAGTTCAGTTTAGAGGTAACTAAGTCCCCAGCATTCTGCAATAAATTGCAGTGACTATGCAACAGTGACAAAGTTCTGATGTAGAAGTGAAGAGAAGGACTGAGAAAAAAAAAGGAGAATATGTACTAAATGTAATTGATGTTGTATTTGTCAAAATTATTATAACGTCTTTTACTGTGTGAGTGTGATCGATGTCAAGTTTATTAGCTTCCTTTATTATTGCTGGGTCTCATGTGTGTTGTGATAAATGAAAAAGTTACATCTCAGTTAATATATAGAAAGGTGGTGAACGTATAAAGATAATCTCATAACTGCATGACGAAGGGAATTGAACACGATGCATAAAGAAACAGTGAAGCATTGGAGTACATGAAATACTAGAGAAACTCTCTTTCTACACATATATACATAGCCACAAAAGCATTACACTAGTGTTTTCTCCAAATTAAAACTTTTCTCCTACACCAGATTCTAAATGCATTTCTCAACATTTTGCAACACTAGGCATCATCATAACACAACTAAAATTTATATCAGAAAACAATAAGTAAATCATAATGAAAAAAAATAATGGAAATCATCATCACAGAATCTTTAACTAATGAAATACTATAATAGTCATAAAAAGCATGCATTAACCTATTCCAATATATATATATATATATATATATATATATATATGTAACTCCAACATTAAATTGTATAGAAACTAATGGATTGGAATGGTTTTAAGGAACTCTTATTTACATTTGGATTCAGCCAAAATTGCTGCAGCAAAACCTATAAAATACTAGTTCATCATTTCCTTTATCCATATAAACCAATTGATTTTGTCCCAATTCGAATTACTATATATAGATTATCAATTTATCAGTGCACGAGTCTAATCAGTAATACGGGAAATAAATAAATAAATAAATATATATATATATATATATATATATATATATATATATATATAATCACAGGTGACATGGAAGGGTTTGAACAAAACATAAACTCCATCTCACAAATTTTGAAATTAATGCAATGCTGTGGATTAATTATGTCTTTGTGAAAATTAATTTATTAGTTTAATTTTTATTGGTTGGAGATACAAAATAAAATTTTCAAAGTGTATTCATACAAAATAAAGTTATTAATTTTCAATAATTTTGAGTCATATTAATATATTTTTCTGAAAAATAAGTAATTTCTGAGTCATTTTATTAGATTGACTCATGAAAAAAAAATCAAACAATTTTTTTCTTATAAGAAGACATTAAAAGAGTACTTATATCTTATGTGTTAATTTAAAAATGACATTATTATCATTAGTCATTATAATAATGTAATGTATTAAATATATCATATTATTTATGTTATTAAGAAATAACAAGTTAAATAATCTGGAGAGTTTCATTTAAATGGTCAATCATTAAAAAAAATGAAACAACTAAAATAATAGTTTTGTTTTTATAAAAATTCATATTACAGAAATAAATTTAGGAGTTTCTTTAATAGGTCCCATGTTCAAGATAAGTCTCAATTCATGGTTGTGTTTATTTGGATTTTGATTATTCAAATAACATAAAAATAAGACGTTTAAATTTCAGTTTTAGTATATGTATAAGAATCTGAATTTCATTTAATAGGTTACTGGTTGAAGAGAAACCTTAATTCACTTGAACTCTCTTCTATACAAAATTTTATGTTTGGTTCCTTTCGACTAAAAGTGATTTTGCTTTGGAATTCTCAAGGTTGTACCAGTTTGATAAATCAACAAATTGTAACTTTTGCGTTGAGTTATAATTCTACGAAATCAACTTTATTCAAACTATGAACTCTGGATTAGTCAGAGCACCTTAATTTTTCCCAGAAAAATAGTAGGGTTAGACAAGAAAATGAAATGGTAATAGGTTAGAGAAAAATGTAAACAAAAATTCCTATGAAATCACGAGTGTATTTCTTTATATCTTAAAAAAACGAATTTGTCATGCTTTTTATATATTTTGTCTATTTTCTCTTGTTGTCAAACTATAATTTCTTGTATGCTCTACTCTCAGATTAACACCTCAAATCCCCAGATTTGGATTAATTTCAAAGATTGTGAGGCTTGATGAGTTTAATTTCCATGTTTGTCCTACCCTTCTGCTATATATGTTTCTGGTTTATGGATTGAGTTAATTAAACAAAGATATGATGAGTTGAACTGATAATGAGATGAGAAAAGGATCCAAAATGGAATTAATTAAAAACGTTTCAATCCAATAGTCTCTGTAACCAGTTGAACGATTTGGCATAATTTGATATTAGAGTTACATACATACATATATATATATATATATATATAAATATATATATATATATATATATATATATATATATATATATTTTGGAGTATTCCATGCATGCATGAGGTATTTCACTAGCTAGTACAGTACAGATCATGCTGCAATAATAATTTGAATTTTGTTTCTGCATAAATTTATTTATTTTTATCTGATTTTTAGTTTTGTATAAAGATGTAATTATAGAGAGACTTTCAGAATCTGGTTCACAATAGAAAAACTTTCTCAGCTGGATGAAACATTATAGAACGAGTGCGTATATGTATGTAGTATATGAAAAGAAAATTTCTCTGGTATTACATGTTTCTGTACTCTAATTATCACAGTTTATGTGGCATTGTGATATCATGCAGTGTCATCAGATTATAGCATCAAGTACAATTATATATTTTCCTTGATATAGCTAAGCACTTGAGAAACCCACACCAGGATTGCACTTGTGATGGCTGGTGCGAGAGGTTGAGTAATATTTTATACATGATTTTGAATATCATTACAAAACTAGTAAAAAAGGCTAAGAATTAAAGCTAGTTAGTATATGGATATGCTTACAATATCTCTTCCCTTTGGCAATGTTTGGAATTAAAGATCTCAAATCGCATGTCCTAAGAAACACTACACAAAAGGAAAAAACTTTCAAATCACGTCCTCAACGCATGCATGCAAAATATATGATTATCTGCACGAATCAATACACACATGCATATTGAAAATTTGAAAACAAAAAAATGTGCCGCATGAATATCATTAAGCCTGAACTGTACTTCTCAGAGCGCAAAATTTAAATCTTTAAAGCTTTCAACATGTTCTATCTGTTGGGGTAAAGTTAAAATGGAGACAACATTAGCATTAAACGTATGAATCAACTGACACGAAGTTGTACCAAAGACAGTATTGCTTTTAATATAAAATAATAAAGTGGTTTAAACCCCCAAAAAAAAAAATCAAACGTTGCTTAAGCTTTGATGTGATTATTAAAGTTGATGACAGAAAATATACTTGGTATATATCTCTTTTTTCACAGTCCTTGACTTCACTTCCATATCAGAACTTTGTCCATGTTGCACACGCATTACAACTATATAGACCAACTAGACTGGATGCAAATCTTGCTTCAACTGAACCAAGTTTTGCTACATTTGTTCTAGATTTCTAGGTCTTTTATGACAAGCTGGTTTCTACTTTATTAAATTCAGCCTATTCTTCAGCTAACTGTTTAGGTGATTAAACTGTAAGTCTCCTAGTGTGGAAATAAAAAATCAGCATAGGATATAGGATGGGATCTAGCACACGTAGGTATTCATTCATGGCTTGGTTTTCTTAAAGAGGTAAATCTGAGACTCTTGTTGGTTGTACTTTCTCCTGCAGAGGTTGGTTTTGGATGCAGATACTCTCTGTCACTTCTTGCCAGATATCTGCTATTTGCAAATTAAGCAAAGCATTTGCACTACATTGGAATTTCCTCTGCCCTTCGTTGTAATTAATTATTCACACTTGAAACAAAACAGTTGTACACACATTGTAAAATCTATATAGACCAAGAAAAAAAAAATACTTTAACCAACATGTATATGATATATAATTTTCCCTTATACTTGACCAAATTTATACCTTCTTTGCCAGCTATGACCCAAATTATTTTCTGTAAATCTCATTCTTTTTTCCTATTTTAAATAGATATGATGGGTGCATTCGTAGCTTAGGACAAGCCAAGTTCAGGAGGATGCCCTGTTTTGAGGTTATTAAGGAGATTTTGATGTACCAGAACTCGAGTGTGTGAATGGCAGCAGAGGCAAACCCAATTGAAATTAACCAAAATAACCCTCCCTTGATTACACTATTAGACGTCAGAAATAGTTAAATGAAGTCAACAAAAATAAAACCAACCCAAATGAAACGCAGACTTCAAAAAGAAAGTAAGAGAGAAAAAATCAACACAACACTACCAAGAGACCATTCCGCATTACAATACAACCTCCTTTCTTCTCAGACAATTCAGTTCCTCACGCTTCGCTTGCTTTCTCTCTCTCTCTCTCTTCTCTTTCCAAACACTGAAATCGTGTCTCTCGTCTTGCCATACTCATTTTCTTGAAACCCAAACCCTACCCATCTCTCCCTCGCCACCCTCATGACCCTTTCTCTTCCTCTGAAGCTTCAAGGTTTAGCGGACTCTGCCGTTTGTTTCATTCAAAAACTCATTTAAGAGTTTCACTTTTTGACCCTTTTTCTTTTTATTTCTCCCATAAATTGAGCATTTTTTTGGTACCCGCATGCAGATTTTGTGGTTGTGAATCTCTAATTTTTGTTTTTGTGTGTCGTAGGGTATTTCACGGGGTCATTTTATGGAGCTTTTTTCATACGCAAGAACTGGGGTTTCAGGATTTTTGGTTGAATATTAATTTAAAGAGATTAGTTGGTGATCCACTTGCAAAGTTGCAATATTTGTGCTGAATGATGTCTCACCAACAAAACCAAAACCTACCTGCTGCTCCGCAATCCCTGATACAACAAACAGGTTTCGTAGCTGGTGTTAAACCCTTCTCAATAAGGTACTGATGTGCTTGAAATAGTTATCATAAACATTCCTATGCACTTCAATTCATGAGTGAGGTTTTACTTTTTTTCCTTTAATGTTATGCCGTCCATTATTGCATGTTCTATTTTTAGATTGATCTCTTCAATTGCATTATGTTGAGCTTACAAGGTGTGAAGCACACGTTGATTGTAGGTTATTTATCCTCTTTCCAGCACAAGTACACAACTTAAGCTTATCATTATTCTCTGTTCATCAACTTCTTTTCTTACAGCTTTTAACTTTTTTGCATTTCCCCTTTATCAAAACTGTGTTAGATTTTGGAAGGTTTGTTTAAGTTTAGTGGTTGACAAACACAAGAGGAAATAGACAAGAAATGACTATTTTTCTTCATCATCGCTGATAGATTATAAATTATGTTGCAGACAGTATGTTCTTGCTTCTCGTCACATAAATTTCCTTCAAAACTGGCCATTTCATGAGAACCACTTGCAAGTGTGTCTTAAACATGGTCTCGGGGAGAAGGAGGTGTTGCCACCACTTGGACGCCGAACTTCACTTACTGAACCACTCAAAGATAGTCCCAACTTGATGCATTCATCAAATGATAATAATAATAATAATAATAATAATAATTATAATAATAATAATAATAATAAAGAAGGTGATTCATGCAAAGCTGAAGTGCCAAATCTCAATGATTACCACCCACAAAATATTAAAAATGAGTGTGACTACAAAGTCAGCAACCACCCTTCATCACATGAAGAGGGAAATCAGCATAACTGCAGTCATATTTCTGCCAATTTATCTCACCCAGCATACACATGTAGCCTCCCAAGTTCAACTCATGCTCATAATAGAAGTCCACTACTGCCTCCATCCAAAGCAGTGAAAGATAAATGTAGGAGGCGTAAAGGGAGATGCAAGAAACGGTCCATGGTGGATATTTTAGCCGTGGCACGACACAGTACTTTAGAGGAGATCCATATGATGAACAAGTTCTATTATGCTGAAACTGTGATTGAAGGATGTCAGCAAACGGTGCCTTGTGAAAATATTTCCAGGTCTGAGCTAGCGGGGGAGGATTCATGTAGAAAAGGTGAGAGTGAAGACGATGGTTTAGCTAATATTGATATGGCACCAAAGGGGCCACTGCTTCTTAAGTTCAAGCTCCATGAATGTAATGTAAATAGGAATTGCAGATCATAAATAACTTCTGTCCATCTTTATGCAGTGTTCTTATTATTGTTATTCATGCTAAAATTTTCTCTGATTGAATTTTTTAAAATGTTAGGAGATAAATTCTTACCTTGCTAGTTGCCTCTTAACTCTTACCTATGTTGATTGTATGTGTTGCATTGCATAATCTAAGAAATAGCAAGTATTGTTTGGGTTGTGTATGAGTGAGAGTATAAAGCGAAAAATAGCAAGAAAACAAAAATATGTAGGAAGAAGGGAACTCCTAATATAGTTGGTAGATTAATTAGTATAAAATCAGAACTGTGATTAAGGTGCAGGCAGGCAGGCACATAAATATCACACTGGAAAATTTGTGGTTGACCAACTTGGAAAAGCTATATATTCCTTAGTGTTTGATTTGACATCTTCGTCATTTCTCTTCTCTTTAATGCAATTACCTTATATTAAGTTCTATATTTAAACAGTTATGTGTATTAAAAATAAGACATATCAAATAATGTCTTATTCATATAAATTAAAATGTATCTTTTGTATTATTGTTGAATTTTAGTAAAAAATTGACATATATAATCATATAATAATATAAATATAATTTAATAATTAGATCAATAAAAATATTTTTTGTATAAAGTTAAGTTATTGGTGATTTAACGTTTGATATTTTAAGGTTTTTTTAGAAGAGATCATTTTTTGTAATATAAGTTTTTGTATTATTTTGTAATAAGTTTTTTTTTTGTTATACTGAGTTTATATGTTTTTGTTAGGGTTTTATTAAGTTGTGACTTGTAAATATTCTTTTTATTTTGACTGAAATATAGTCATTTTATTAAACATCAAAAATTCAGTACAAGAAATTTTAATGTTAAAGATATATAGAAATATAAAAATAATTATCAAGTAAAAATAAATTTACTTGTCTTGAAAAAAAAACTAATAAATGTAATAAAAGTTGTTATATTCAAAATCAGACATTTCAAATTTATAAAATAATATTTTCAGAAATAAGAATCCACAATTAATTTAAATTATTTTAAATCACATATTTACTATACATTTAATTGGAAAATTTGAAACATGAATAACTAAAATAAAAGTGTAAATTCCTTTTTAATTTATGAAAAAAAAACGCACTCACGATGTAAAAACATTATTATTCAATTACAAATTATTAGTATAATATTTTTTTATTGTAATAAACTTAAACACGACAGCAATGGTGATTTTCAATTAATTGACAATTAATAGAGTTTAGTTGTAATTAAATAAGCTATATATTGATATTTTAGTATTCTTTACTTTTACTCAAATTGATTTACAATTTTTTTATTTATTTTGAGAATTAATTGATTGTTTTTTTAAATATAAAATACTTAATCTTAAAATAAAATAAAATTAAAAGGAACTTACGTGGGACCGAGGAGATGCGAAGTATACATGGAAAGATTCGAAATGGTGAGAGTCAATATGGTTGGTCGATGTAAGATGTTGTAATGCAATGCATATGCATTCTGTTCGTGGATTCGCCTCTCCCATTCCCAAATCATCACTTTCACTTTCACCAACCACCATGGCCATGCCTTCTCCCAACTCACTCCGAGTTGCAGCGGCCCAGATGACCTCCGTCAGCGACCTCGCCGCCAATTTCGCCACCTGCTCTCGCCTCGTCAAAGTTTTCTTCTTTCCATCTTTTCTTTTCTGGGTTCCCTTTATTTTCTCTCATATTTTCCTCCTCTATTCTATATCCCCCTTTTTCTGTTTTTCTTTTGAATTATTGTTATTATACTATTGATTGATTGACAGTGCTGTGTATTGGGTTTGGTGTGCAAAGGAAGCAGCTTCGGCTGGAGCCAAATTGCTTTGCTTTCCTGAGGCCTTCTCTTATGTGGGTACCAAGGATGGGGACAGTGTTAGTGTTGCTCAACCATTGGATGGACCAATTATGAACCAGTACCGCTCTTTGGCCAGGTCATACTTAAACTCATCTCTTCATTTTCTTCATATTTCTACTCTCCGTGGGCCTTTGATCCTTGGAACCAACATAATGGTTTCCAGAGGGCACCAGGTCACCCATAGCAGAGTTTACTACATAGTAAGCTTATTGAGGTTTTTTGAGTTCTTAATCCACCTTAAGACTCGTCATGGGTGTGACAATGTTCTTTCTGCATTTTTTTGAAAAATGTGAATATTTTACATGTTCTGATGCACTGCAGAGAATCCAGCATTTGGTTGTCGCTTGGAGGCTTTCAAGAAAAAGGATCTGATCCTCAACACTTGTGTAATACCCACGTTATAGTAGATGACACCGGGAAAATTAGAAGCTCTTATAGAAAGATACACCTGTAAGATCAGTAATTTATAACCCTTGCAATTATGAATAATGTATATGATTGTTTATCAACTCCTAGATATATACTTTATGTGGTATGTCCTCCTGAATTGAGAAATTTACTGCTTTCTGTTTGTGGCACTGTGGTTGTATAAACAATTGATGTTTAATTTTTACTTTACTTTATTTTATTTGAAGGTTTGATGTTGATGTTCCTGGTGGACGGGTATATAAAGAAAGTAGTTTTACAGAACCAGGTTGGATATTTACACTCTCTTTATGTAGAGTATTGAAGATTAATGAGCCTTTTGTTTTGCTTAGTCATGAACTTTCATTCTTGAAAATCTGAAGCTGGTTTTGAAATTTTCGTGTGTCTGTATCTTCTTCCTAAAAATAACAAGTAAAAGAACACAATTAGTATTAGTCATGAGATTCTGATTATATTTCCAATTATTTACTTCTCCTTCAATTGTATGTGATATTTTGTTCTTTTAACTTCATTTCCTTTTACTGAAAATGGAGAGCAGCAGTAGCCCTTTTTTTTATGGGGAATCGGGGAGTGGGGAGTGTTTGGCAAAGAAGATAAACACACTTACTACATATGATATGAGCTATGAAGGATGATGTTTTCATGAGAAAATCTATCTTGGTGATGTCTTCAGGCGAGGATATTGTTGCAGTAGACAGTCCTATTGGGCGTCTGGGCCTCAGTGTTTGCTATGATTTGAGATTTCCTGAGATATACCAATTGTTACGTTTCCAACATGAAGCACAGGTAGTGAGTGGAAATATTACTTTCCTGCTTAAATTAGTTGTCTAGAATCTAAAATATTTTTGTTTTACAACATCCAGGTACTATTGGTACCTTCGGCATTCACTGCAGTGACAGGTGCAGCACATTGGGAGATTCTCCTTCGTGCTCGTGCAATTGAGACTCAATGTTATGTAAGAATTCACTTTTGCATCTAATAATACTACTGCCCTTCCCCCTCTTCTCCCATACTTCCACCAGCTCCTTCTGAAGTGTGCTTAAAGAATAATCATTGGATTGGACTCGTTAAATTCTTTCACCACTGTGTCGTGTTGTGTATTCTTGCTAGTTAATTACAATTTCCAAATTTTTTTCTTTTTGTTTTTATGCATTTGTAATGATTAAAACAAGATATTTCAACTACATTTGAGCAAATATAGTGGTTTGATGAATGAATTAGCAGGTCATTGCTGCTGCTCAAACTGGCAAACATGGTGACAAGAGAGAAAGCTATGGTGACTCATTAATTATCGACCCATGGGGGACAATTGTTGGCCGATTACCAGGTAAAAAACTTGACAGTTCCTCATGTTTGTTGAGTTAATTCACTCTTGAAAGTCCACTAAACGTAATTCATTGAGTTTCTGTCCTACTTCTCTTCTTTCTTTTTGCTTTAGCAGAAGTTAAGAAACCATTCACTTCTTAAAAGATTTAGGCCCAACTGTTCTTCTCAGAGAAACGTATTGTTTATAACTCATTACAATTTAAAAACATGTGAGAAAAGAAGTGGGGGGAATGGGAACTTCCATAGTTTCCCAAAGGAGGGAGTGTTATAGAAGACATAATTTTGTTTCAATTTTCTTTCGTAGATTTTTTTAGTGATACTTTCACTGTCCATCTTGGAGGTTTCAGCTATAACGTGTTTGTTGTACATTAAAACTTCCGTTTTTTATAGCATCATTCAATTTTATCTATTCTTTTATGGCTAAAACATTGCTTGATGTAGTTTCTATTAGTGCCAATTTTTCTTTAGTTAGACCGAAGTTTAATGAATTCCATGGCTGGTTTTATGTTCCTTTTTCAGATCGTTTGTCTACAGGCATTGTAGTAGCTGATATTGATTTATCATTTGTTGATTCAGTCAGAGAGAAAATGCCAATTGCCAAGGTAGGTTTTGTTTTTATTTGAGCACAGCTTTTGTTAGTACTATTTTTACTATTTTCTTGTGCTTACATTTGTTCTTTGGTTTCAGCAAAGGATGCCAATTGACTTCTGGAAAGCTGCATCTCTATAGTTCTTATCTGGACCAGTCAAGAAGTGGTACCTTATTTAAAAATATTGAGATTTCTATGTACAAATGAAAAATGGGACCTTCCATATTAGATTCCCTCAATGATGGTAGATACAAACATGAGTTTCGGACTTTGTGGTAATAAGCAATTCTGTGCCTTCTTATCTTCTACATGCTCCACAGGATCTAGTGCTTTTTTTCCACAATTTGGGGTTAGATTCATTGAGTGCGTAGCAAAGTACATTACTATGATTAGACTTAACCTGTTGTTTGTGAGTTCACTCGTTTTTTTAACCCTAAAGATTAAGATATCAGAAAAAATAATCCACTGCAAAATCAATTTGCTAATACTTTTCGGATTCAAATTATCTTTGACTATACTTTCAATAAAAACGTTTTATAGTAAATCAAATGGTGGAGTTGATGATTAAAAGCTAACAAGTTATTTTGGGCTATTATTTCATTTTATCCACAATAATAAACTATTTAGGTATAAAATTAATTACTACAGTAAACTTCATGTTTATAATTTTATAATGACAAATTATGACCTTCGTCCTATTTTATTTTCCTTTTTTTACAAACAAAATAAAAACATTTTTCTTATAATTTTACAATAAAAATTATTATTTTAAAAAACCCAAGCAAGAATTATCTTAAAACAACCTTTCACCAAATTTAACAAAGGTTATGAACTAAGTGTAATATTTTATACCTAGCTATTAAACCTTATTTATATATGTAAATCCAATACTTAAGGTGATTTGATTTATGCCATTTAGACATATAAATTTACATTATCAATATAAAAAACAAAAATTATTTTAAATGGTTTCAACTTGTGTTTGGGACTTAATTTTCTAACTTTTTCTTGATAGGAAAATTAAGAGTAAAGTCTCACACGTTCATGATACGTTATTTATCTCTTCTTTGATCCATCATTAATTCATAGTTCTCCAAACTATAAGGATAAAAACTTGCAAAATATAAAATTTATTTAATAATGATTTTCTTTTCTGGCTCCCACATATAATTATTTCACAGATGCACAGACACCCGAGCTCACCGGTTAATAATCTATTTTCATCTATATGCAAGGATCAGTAACATTTTTTGCCATAAATACATGAACACTGATTCCCCGAGGAGTGGGGGAAAATGGAACCCTATACTCTTTAACTTTTCTGTCCGATCTTACACTTCACATATATATATGTAAAGAAAAACGCCGTGAAACAAATTAAAAAAAGAAAAGAAAAAAAAAAGCAACAATTATAAAAAGACAAGAAAACTCATTCACAGATGTTGGTAACTATGAACAATGAAATAGGCCTATGAGAAAACAAGTTATTATAGTATTTTTGTACCGAAAAATTTATGCTCAGGACTCCCAAGGAGATCATCAAAGGATCTTTTGGCAAGGGAGTCTTGCAAGATGGATATTTGACCTTCCTTCTCGAGGTTGTTTTCTTCAAGTGTCTCTATCTTCTTCTTCAATACATTGACCTCTGCGTTCAACAGCATATTCTGCTCATTATATTGCTTCACTTGCTCCCACATATAATCTCTCTCCTCTGTCACTTTGGGCAATTTTCCCCTCATGATTGTCAATTCCCTGTTAGATTCCTGCAGATCATTTTGAAGGCAATTTCTACTCTCATCTTTCTTCAACATCTGCCTCAACAAATTTTTCAGGGGATTGGTCAGCAGGCTTAAGTAATAGCAGATGAAAAAACTACAAAGCTATTTACCCGCAAGACAGCCAATAACAACATAGTACCACCATGTATAAACATCCATTAGATGAATTTAATAAATAAATTTCAATACTCCTGCGGGTTAGACTTGACTGACCTGAAGTTCAAGGTCCTTCAACTTGTGGGTTACACTTGAAAGATTATCCAAGCCATTTTGCACCTCACATCTAAGTATGTCGTTTCCTCTTACTGCTGTAGCAAGTTCAGCTTCCATCTGCTCAGCTTGGAGCTCTTTAGAGTATAGCTTCTCTCTTAATAAACTTGTCACCAAACATTCTGCTTTAAGCTCAGTTCTTAAAATATCCTATACAAGTAGCAACATGATCCATATAAATTTACAATGAACAAATTATGCAAAACAGGTTTAAAATAAATCAACACGTAGGTGATAGTAGAATAGTGGATTTACAATGTACTCCATAAAACTACCATTAAAGAAAACTTCCTAACGAAAGTTACCTCGGATGATTGATCATTCAGTGTAGCTAATTTAGCAGCGTCTATACACTCTGATTGAAATTTAGAAGTCAACGGATTTGACTTATCTTTCAACAAAGAAGACATCGTCTGTAAACTCCTTGTTAAACCATCAGTACCACTTCTGAGTCCCTGAATTTTAGTTTCAGATTCGACAATAAATTGCCCATCTAAACCATTTCCAATCGCTCCAAGATCCAACTGGACATTTTGACGGAGACGGCTTCCTTTCCCTTTAACAAATTCCAGTAACCTCGAACACAAGTATGAGCTTTCATTTAGCATTGTTAGGCCTTCATTCTGAAGGCAGTAGATGCGGGCCCATAGTTCTTTATCTAGTCTAAAAGTAGCAGCAACACATTCTTTCCTGTCACCTTTCAACCGGTTTAAGAGTATTATATTCTCATGGCGAAGAGAATCTGCCTCAAACCTGCAAGACTCCAACTCCTTTCTCAAGGCTAGTTCCACTCCTGTCAATCTCATTTGCTCCATTCGCATTTTTGCAGTGTGCTTGTCCACACTCTCCATGGGCTGGTTTTTATGAAGCTCCTCGCTAAACCCATCTTGTAATCCAGTTATTGTCTTTTCTTGCTCACTGCAAGTTCTTAATAACCTTGTCAGGGACTTGTGTAACTCCTTGCACTCCTTCTCCTTCTCTTCAAAATTTCTTAGGATACAATCCCTATTTTCTTCTGCTACCTTATATTTCTCTTGTAGTTCCAAGAGATTTTGCTGCAAATCCAGAATCTCCTTTTTCATTATCTCTGACTTGTCTGTCAATCCCTTGAGTTGTTGGTCAGTATATGCCATCACACTTTTGCTTTCCATTTCTCTCTCACTTAAAGAGGAGACCTCCCTTTGAAGTGATACATTCTGCTCCGCAAGCTCTCTAACTCGTTCTCGAAGCCTTTGCTCTTCTAACTGGTATTTTTCTACTTTAAATGACCAGTCATTTGACCTCCTGTCCAATTCCTTCTCCAATGCTGACTGCATCTCATTCTTTTCTTTTTCTAGTCTTTGTGTCCGATACTCCAGTTCTGTCTTTACACGGCTAAGTTCTTCCCTGGCAAAGATTCTGTCAGAAATTTGAGACCTTAGATGGGTTGAAACTTCTACAGCCAAGCTTATTTTCTCCTCTAGTAGGCGTCTGATTGTCTGAATCAGTGCTGACACATCATAACCACCATCAGGAAAAAAGCTTTCTCGTTCCAGTTTCTTTGAAAAAATAATAACCCTCTCCTCAGCCTCCTTTGATTTTCTTATTAGTTCTGCGTCCGCATCCTCTTCCGATTCATCACAGCTTAAGCCCTCTAAATTTCCATGATTGCCATTTGCCAATCTGTAGGGTTCATCCAACAAATCATTTTTAGGCTGAGCATAATCAAAATCAGAGTCATAGTGTCCATTCACAGATCTAGAATAGATATCTTCAATTGTGATTGGATTTTCAACGTTAACATTCTGTGAACACGTCTTGGATAGATCACAAGACTGAGAAAGTCTCTCAATCACATTCTTTGCAAGACTCCTCGGAGATGCTGGTCCAACACCATTTTCTGACCAATCTCGGGATGAGAACCGAAGACGGGTAACTTTAGCTTCTCTAAATGAATGAACCCTTGGTTTATCTGTGACTTCATGAGTCGGTGAATTAGGTGCTGTAAGCTGAACTTTTGGAGGAAGCTTAACACCATAGCTCCCATGTCTACTATTATTTCTCTGTGAGTTGTTCATGGGTCTACTTTCCTCTGGATGCTGCTCTCCATCAATGTAACGATCCACAACCTTACTTGAAATGTTGCTGGAACAAGTGGATGAGTTCCCAGATGATTCATGATGAGATCTTGAAGAACTAGTAGACCTAGGTCTCTCATATCTGTGTGAATTTTGAACAGAAGACACTGCAACTTGTGTTGGCTTGTCCCGCTTTTGTTTCTCATAGTTAGGAGCCTGACAACTGATTTATACACATAGAAAGTTCAACAAAAATAAATATGTGAAAAATATAACTAATACAACGTGGAATAAACTCCAGTTTAGTCCATAACAAGCTTCAAAAGTTAGATTATCAAGTCTCACCGAGATGAATGCTCAAATTGATTATATGGATCACTAACAATGCCACTTGAAGGAGACCTGGTTGGATCTCTGAACTGGCAAGCAGATGATGACAATGACCTGCTCCTTCTAAGATCTGGCCCACCAGAAGAACTCTGATTATCAGAAACATGTTTTCGAGATTTGGAGAACAAGCCCTTGGGGTTCTGGAAATAATCCTCAGCTTTACCATAATCCTGATTGTTCACACCAATCTCTGAAAAACTATCCCATGCCTTTTGCTTATTTGTTGATTTTGGTGGTACTGCACTGTTGTTACTTCCACTGCTGGACGCAGAAGATTTGAAAAAGAATAGTCTCTTCATGCGTTAAACCTTCACTACAATCACTCCCACAAGCTCATAAAAAATGGATCAGCTTTCGGAGATTTCCAGGACCAAGGCAGATGACAACCTACTACAGCAAAGCAAAACACGAAAAAAAAAAAAGTAAAACAAGATTATACATACCAGTGTTGCAAACCCACCAATTGGAAAAGCAAACAAAACAGAAGAAAGAAGAGAGAAGAAGATCACACTAAGGAGTAGCAGAAACACGTGAGATCAAAGAGAAGCAGCGATTATTTGATTTCAACAACGTTCACTTTTGAAAATTAAAAATTAAAAATTAAACAAACGATATCAAAACACAAAACGGATACGACCACGCATTAATTTAATAGCTAATTAGTAAGAATCCATCGAACCAATAACCAAGCTCATGCAATGAATGAAAAGACCACACTATCCTCAACCCCACCGTTATCTGTTACATCCAAAACCCAGTTTCTTGGACGATTACGACAAACATGCTCTAATTATTGATTAATTCCATCAAGTAAACAATTACAACAGCAGAAATCATACAAAAGAAAACGAACTATCGCAGACCCACACCCTAAAATCATCCAATTTAGTTATAGATTACTAAAAATAAGGAAAGCAAAAGAAAGGAACGAAACACTAGTGTGATCAGTTTCCTTGTTCTACAAAACCCAACTTGCTATACCCTAAAAGAAAGAAAACCTGAAATTCAGGGCTTTTTTAACCTGTGAGTGAGGGGAAGAAAAAGAGAAACGAACTTTTCCAATTCTAACTGTCCTTGCTCAACTTTCCCAGGAGACACAAACAGAACAAAAAGAATAAAAATAAAGAGAGAGAGTGAGAGAGACTCACAAGGTTTCAAACGGTAAAAAAATGTAAGAAGAAGATTGGGAAGAGAAATCCGAAAATGAAATGCAGCAGAGATGGAATTGTGAAGTCTACAAAAATTTAAAAAATAATAATCATAATAATTAAAGAGGGAGAGAAGGGGTTTGACTCAGAAATGATAACCGAAAATATGAATGGAATGAAAAATGTTACGAGAAAGTGAAATTGAAAAATGGAATTGGAATGATTTTACCTTAAAGAAGGGATTTAATGATTGATAATGAGGTGAGATGATTACAAGTGTGAAGAGCAAAAACTAACAACAATCTCTCTTTTTCTTTCTCAACTTGCAGGAGTGAGTGTTGCAGTGAGTGAGTGAGAGGGTGGGAATATTGGGAAAAGGGAAAGGGCAAAAGGGGAATAAAAATAAATTCAAAAGCTTGGTATGCCGCGCGGAATATGCGGTGGAGGATTGGAGCGTTCTTTTGTTGGATCATGCGCAGCCTACCACTGTCGTTTCAAAAGACTGAGTGTGGGACCCACACTTCTAGTTTAACTTTTTAATTTATATTCTTTGACAAGTTATTTGATACAAACACGGCATGCAATTTACACGCAACTGCATCATGAATGATAGTACTGCCCTAATAATTTTTTGGTTATTTATGAGTGAAAGGGGATACTTATCCCTCCGGTCAAACGGTTAAATTATTCATTGACTTTATTTATAATTAAAAATTTATATATTAATATAATTTGAAATTTAAACCTAAATTTTAATTTTTTTTATTATATACAGAACGAATAAATTTTTAAATAATGTAATTTCACAGTTCAGATTTTCAAAATATCATTATAATAATGTAGTTAATATAAAATAATTGTTTTAATAACATCATTTTTTTTAAAATAATAAATTGAAAAAATAACCAAATTTTTACTTTATTTTACCGAATTAAACTAAGTCGAACGTATTTTTGTCCGAACATCAATTAATTTATTTATCAAGTTCTAGGACGATCGATCTGGGTTTTTTAATATATAATTATGTTAGAAGATAAATTATACCACGGATTTGATACAGATTATAAAGATAATTAATGATTCTAAAAAATAGTACGTTTATTTTATTATCTTTTTATCTATTTTTATTTATTTTTATTTTTCTTTCCTTTATGTTAATTCAATATTTTCAATTTTCACATATATATATATTATATATATATATATATATATATATATATATATATATAAATCATATGTATTTTTCATTAAAAAACTTGATAATGCATCTTTGATTTTTTTTACCAAAGGAAATAATAACAAATTAAATGAATTGAAATATGAAATTATTAGAAAAATAATTAAATATATGCTATTATATCCCCTTAATAATTGTTTGTATATTATTGTCCAAAATTGTTTATATTATTATCCAATTAAATCCAATAAATTTGTTGATTTCAATAATAACGATTGAACGATAGATTATTAGTAAAATTCATAACGGATAGTTATGGTATAGCTCTATCTACGAGTATAATAACAATTAAAATGAGATGAATTGATATAGAAATAATTACTTAGTTGAAATCAAATTCAAATAGTTAACAATTTTGATGTAATTATATCCACTTAAGTGTAACAGTCTAAATATTATACACAAATATAATTTGATCAATTGAAATAAAAATAATTGATATAATTCACTCTATAATGTAGAAACTTGTATATTGAAAATACATTTTATTTAATTATTAAAATATGTATATTTGTAATGTATCAAAATTAAATTATTTTTTAAGGAATTTTTTATAAGAAGTTCAACGTAGATACACTATTAATGCCGAAATTTTTATACCAATAATTCATTAAAAAGATCAATCTGGATACATTATTGATTACGTAAAATTATTTTGATTAAATAGGAAAATCAAAGTACCCATTTATTAAAATTTAATGATTTCGAATAAGTTTATAAAAAAAAAACTACGAATAAGTATTAAAATAAAATTGGAACATTGACCTTAAATAAAATTAATTGGTTTGTTGTTTACGATATTAATACATGTTATTAGATGATAAAATATGTTTTATCAAAAATATGTAGGAAAATTGTTGGCCCAAAAAACGGTAAAAGAAAAAAGGTTTATGAAATTAATTTAAATAGATAAATTTAATTGAAATATATAAAACATATGAATAATTAATTTAGTGTTAAATTTATTTAAGTATTGAATTTTTATTATTATTAAATAATTAAAATTGTAAAATAAACTAAACATATTAATAGTCCAAAATCTTACAAAATTACCCAATAAAAAAAATAAGCAAAAAATGAAAGTGAAAGTAAGCAAAATATTTGTTAACATTTTACATGAAAGTTCAAAATTTGTATAATACAATACATTGTGTATTTTCTTTTATAAAGGTCCAAAGTCTGAATCCGCAACTCATAAAAGACATTATTAGAACCTTTTTGTAGATAAGAATTAAATTAATCATGATAATGATGCTGAGAAAATATTATTTAATATTTGTCTCTGCGGGCCCTCTTTTTAGCTTTCTGGATTATAAGATAAAAATAAAAATAAGAATTCAGTATAATCCAATTAATTTACAGTAAAATATTCAGGGTTGTGATTATGATTTGAAAAGAAAAAATATTTGAAACTGGAAGCAGATGAAGAGAAAAATTGCAGAAGAAAGGGGAAGAATGATTATGGACATCATGCACCAGCTGCAAGAAGAATAATTTTTCACATTAATTATTATGAACATAAGAAAAGGACCAAATGATTTTGAAGGTGTGAAATATTAAATTTTAGGAGCCATTAACAAAAAGAATGTTAGAATGTTAATTGGTCCATTGAAAGGGAGAGAGAGAGAGGAGGCAATGGCCATGAATTGCGGAGAAAAAGAGGATGATTCTTTCCATTCACTTCTCACACAAGGACTGCACACATACTCTCTATATCATCACTCTTTCTTAAATGTTTTTAGTTTATTTAATTTAGATTCAATGTTTTAATTCACAATAATAAATAAATTATTTACTGTTTAAATTAACTATTTTAAATAAATATATATAAATAATGATAAATATCTACTTATCATCAAACACAAAATATTTTATACCCCACCCTGCAAAACTACAAGTTTAAGCTTCATCATGTTCTGCTATTTTACAAATTAATACAATTTTGAGATTTTTGTTTTGGTCATCATGATTCTGTTTGGTTTGGGAGGACATAATTCACAAACTTGAAGAACAGTTAGACAAACGCATGGAAAAACACAATTACATTATATTGGATTTGTATTTATGATGTTTTAGATGCTTAAATTCACGTTACATTGCAAAAAAGGCTTTTTATGTCGGTTGTGATGAACCGACATAGACAAGTAATGGGTTTTTTACTGAAAATTGTCATCGATAGGATTCGAACCCGAACATTAGAGTCTAGAATTACCACTATACTAGTACGATATTTATTTATGGTACGATATTTATTTATTTATTCATATTATATTTTTATTATACTTTATAATATATTATTTTATTATCTATTTAAGATATTTGTCGGAGATTCGAACCCAAGCATCTTAGAGTTAGAGATTGATACTCCAACCACTAAACTACTACGAATTTCGATACATAACTTACAAATAAATTATATTTATATACAAAATATATAAATACAAATATATTTATATATTTTGATATATAAATATTTATATACTTATATATTTAATTTTGTTTAATTTAATATACATTTTCTATGTCGGTTAAATTTCAACCGACATAGAAAGTACTTTTATGTCGGTTAAAATTTAACCGACATAAAAAGTGAATTTGCCCACATACCATGTCGGTTACATAACAACCGACATAAAAATTTCATAATATTATTACAAAAATGTCACCGCCCTATATACTATGACGGGTGGATTACAACCGTGATAAAATGTCGTCATAGAATCATATTTTTCCACTAGTGATTATAAAAACACAATTTAAGAATGAGATACTGAATAGATTAATCTATAATTTATTTTTAAATTGTGTTTTATAAAAATATATTTAAGATTAATAATCCATAACTTATTCTTATTATGTTTTCTGAAAATATATATATTACGGATTTAACAATCTGACATTTGTTTTAGGATTATTTTTTTAAAATTACTTTTTCAAAAACAATTCCAGACCTTTTTAAAAACTTTTAAGAAACATTCCATGATCAACTTTCCATAATATATTTTTAGAATACTGAATTCAAAACATTTTCAAAAAGGTTATAATATGAATATTTTCCAAAATAACCTTTTCAAAATCTATATACATTAAAGGCAATAGTGTTATTTTTTATGAATATAGGAATGCAAAAAGAAAGTATAAGAGCGCAGAAGAAACAACCTTAGTGTGGCAACACATACAATAAATAAATAAAAATAACACTTAGCTTGTGTTTTGATTGTTGAGGAAATCCAAGAGAGGGAAAAAGAGGAGAAATAGAATAAAAGTAATGTTTTCGGATTGAAAGAAAAATAATAAAAAATGAAAAAAATAGTAAAAATACAATAAAAAATAAGATTTATTTCATGGTTAAAATTATTAAATAATAAGATAGAAACAAAATATCTTTTGCATAATTTAATAAAAAAATATAAATTGAAATTGAGATATATATGAATCAATACCGAATAATTATTTAATAAGATGGGTTAATATATATATATATATATATATATATATATATAATTATAAATAAATATTAATATAATAAATAAGTTAACTATTATTACATTATTATCTTTTTAAATAAATAAATAATATAATTTATTTTTTATAAATTAATTTTATATACTATTATATATACCTACTTAATATTTAGTTTAAATTATATAAATTATATATTTTCAATAATATATAAATATATATTAAAATTAAATTATTTTTAAAATTTATATTAATTAACATATTATTTAAATAGATAATCTATTAAGAAAAGACTATATTATTTTTTATATGTTTTTTATAATAAATTAAAAGTATAGTTTAATTAAAAAATGTTTTTGATGAATTATGATAAAATAAATTATGAATTATTAAGCATATTAGTTTTTTAATATTTTTAATTAAATCATGTTATTCATAAAAAAATATGTTTCTTTAAATAATTAAATTGATTAAATACTTACATGCAAATTTTATTTATACTTATTAAATTGTATATAATAGATTTAATTTTTATAAGAAATAAAATGGTATATAAGATAATTTTGATAATTATTTTAAGAATAAATTAATTTTAACTAAAAAAATTAGTTTTTATAAAATTTATCAATTTAAGTTTAATATAAAATAAATATAAATATTTATAATTTGATAATATATATATATATATATATATATATAATTTATTAAAAAATATTAATATAAAAATCAAATATACGACCTTACTTATTATTTTTCATAATCTATTATATGAATCAATGTCTGATAATAGAAATAACTTTGTTTCTATTATACATGATTTTTTCAACATTTTATTGATAAATGAGAAGGTTAGTGTCTTATCGATCTATTACTATTTTTTATACAAATCAACTATAATTCGCGTCACCAAACATAATACAGAGTGATCCAAACAAATACAAGTTTAAAACTCTTCAAACTTTTTTTTATATATAAATATATATTTTAAATATAATTTCGTCCTAATTATTTTAAATATTTACTCCTTTTAAAAATAAGTATCTCCAAATTTAACTTTGTTGTAATTAATCCTCAAGCTCCTTTTACATTGAAATATCTTAATTCCAAATTTATTACTAAATTTGGGGTAAACTGCTAATAGTTTTTATAAAAATAATTTGTTTATTTTAAATCCAATCATTTATTATTTGTTATCTTTATAAATATATAAATTACATAAAATAATTTCAAATAAAAATTTAAATAGATACTTATTATTATTTTCCTAATCCTCATATACAGGAGAAATATTTTGTAATGGTCGGATAAAAAAGGTTAACGAAAAATTAATGATATATATAATCACACACACCTATGATCACATATGTATTTCTTTATATAATCAATGAAAAAAAAAATTCTTGTTATTTTGTTTCTAAAACTGATTTTAGAATCAGCACAACTCATCCGCAGCATTGCATTAATTTCAAAATTTGTGAGATTGAGTTTATGCTTTGTTCAAATCCTTCCATGTCTTCCCTGTCACCTGATATATATATATATATATATATATATATATATATATATATATATATATATATATATATATATATTTCTCGTATTACTGATTAGATTCGTGCACTGATAATCTATATATAGTAATACGAATTGGGACAAAACCAATTGGTTTATATGGATGATTTAAAGGAAATGACGAACTGGTAGTAATATTATTTTAGGTTTTGCTGCAGCAATATTGGCTGGATCCAAATGTAAATAAGTGTGCCTTAAAACCATTCCAATCCATTAGTTTCTATAGAATTTTATGTTGGAGTTACATATATATTGGAAGGGTTAATGCATGCTTTTTATGACTATTATAGTATTTCATTAGTTAAAGATTCTGCTGTGATGATGATTTCCATTATTATTTTTTTCATTATGATTTACTTATTGTTTTCTGATATAAATTTTAGTTGTGTTATGATGATGCCCAGTGTTGCAAAATGTTGAGAAATGCATTTAGAATCTGGTGTAGGAGAAAAGTTTTAATTTGGAGAAAACACTAGTGTAATGCTTTTGTGGCTATGTATATATGTGTAGAAAGAGAGTTTCTCTAGTATTTCATGTACTACAATGCTTCACTGTTTCTTTATGCATCGTGTTCAATTCACTTCGTCATGCAGTTATGAGATTATCTTTATACGTTCACCACCTTTCTATATATATTAACTGAGATGTAACTTTTTCATTTATCACAACACACATGACACCCAGCAATAACAAAGGAAACTAATAAACTTGACATCGATCACACTCACACAGTAAAAGACGTTATACTAATTTTGAACAAATACAACATCAATTACATTTAGTACATATTCTCCATTTTCTTTTCTTTCCTTCTCTTCACTTCTACATCAGAACTTTGTCACTGTTGCATAGCCACTGAAATTAGCAGCCCAGGCCCAAAACACAGATACCTCTGACTCTTCTCTATATCTTCCATTACAAAGCAAATTGCCTTTGGAATTTGTTTTGCCCTGGCTTATGTATTAAACAATATATACCCAAAACAAAGCTGCTTCCTTTGCACACCAAACCCAATACACAGCACTGTCAATCAATCAACAGTATAATAACAATAATTCAAAAGAAAAACAGAAAAAGGAGGATATAGAATAGAGGAGGAAAATATGAGAGAAAATAAAGGGAACCCAGAAAAGAAAAGATGGAAAGAAGAAAACTTTGACGAGGCGAGAGCAGGTGGCGAAATTGGCGGCGAGGTCGCTGACGGAGGTCATTGGGCCGCTGCAACTCGGAGTGAGTTGGGAGAAGGCATGGCCATGGTGGTTGGTGAAAGTGAAAGTGATGAGTTGGGAATGGGAGACGCGAATCCACGAACAGAATGCATATGCATTACATTACAACATCTTACATCGACCAACCATGTTGACTCTCACCGTTTCGAATCTTTCCATGTATATTTCGCATCTCCTCGGTCCCACGTAAGTTCCTTTTAATTTTATTTTATTTTAAGATTAAGTATTTTATATTTAAAAAAATAATCAATTAATTCTCAAAATAAAAAAAAGTTGTATATCAATTTGAGTAAAAGTAAATAATACTAAAATATCAATATATAGCTTATTTAATTACAACTAAACTCTATAAAAAAAATTAAAAAATAAAGTTTTAGATGAAAAAATAAATTAAAAATATTCACCGAATATAATCAATCGAATTTTTATCTCAACAAAAGTTAGATTTACTTTGCCCCCAAAAAAAAAATATCTTATAAATAAAGCGTTGTAAAAACAATTTTTGTACGCGATGATATAATTATAGAAGTATCATAATTTTTCTAGTATAATAGCGATAGTTGTTGAAAACATTTATGTGTTAATGCTTTTAAGCGTAAAAACATAGATACATAAAATTCATAATAAATTTATACATAAAAATAATTTAATTAAATTTCTTTGAATATTAAATTGATGAGTTATGGGTTATGTATCGTAAATGTAATTTTTTTCATTGTCAATTAATTAAAAATCACCATTGATGTCGTGTTTAAGTTTATTACAATAAAAAATATTATACTAATAATTTGTAATTGAATAATAATGTTTTTACACCGTGAATGCCTTTTTTTCATAAATTAAAAAGGAATTTACACTTTTCTTTTAGTTATTCATGTTTCAAATTTTCCAATTAAATGTATAGTAAATATGTGATTTAAAATAATTTAAATTAATAGAGGATTATTTTTTCTGAAAATATTATTTTATAAATTTTAAATGTCTGATGTTGAATATAACAACTTTTATTACATTTATTAGTTTTTTTTTTCGAGACAGGTAAATTTATTTTTACTTGATAATTTTATTTATATTTCTACATATCTTTAACATTAAAATTTCTTGTACTGAATTTTTTATGCTTAATAAAATGACTATATATCAAGAAGAATATTTACAAGTCACAACTTAATAAAACCCTAACAAAAACATATAAGCTCAGTATAAAAAAAAACTTATTACAAAATAATACAAAAACTTATATTACAAAAAATGATCTCATCTAAAAAAACCTTAAAATATCAAACGTTAAATCACCAATAACTTAATTTTATATAATAAAATATTTTTATTGATCTAATTATTAAATTATAATTTATATTATTATATGATTATATATGTCAATTATTTACTAAAATTAAACAATGATACAAAAGATACATTTTAATTTATATAAATAAGACATATATCAAATAATGTTAAATGTAATTTGATTATCTTACATATATATATATATATATATATATATATATATATAATTTTAAAAACAATTTTTTTTAAATACACATTACTGTTTAAATATAGAACTTGAATATAAGGTAATTGCATTAAAGGGAAGAGAAATGATGAAGATGTCAAATCAAACACTAAGGAATATATAGCTTTTCCAAGTTGGTCAACCACAAATTTTCCAATGTGTTATTTATGTGCCTGCCTGCCTGCACCTTAATCACAGTTCTGATTTTATACTAATTAATCTACCAACTATATTAGGAGTTCCCTTCTTCCCACATATTTTTGTTTTCTTGCTATTTTTCGCTTTATACTCTCACTCATACACAACCCAAACAATACTTTCTATTTCTTAGATTATGCAATGCAACACATACAATCAACATAGGTAAGAGTTAGGAGGCAACTAGCAAGGTAAGAATTTATCTCCTAACATTTTAAAAAATTCAATCAGAGAAAATTCTAGCATGAATAACAATAATAAGAACACTGCATAAAGATGGACAGAAGTTATTTATGTTCTGCAATTCCTATTTACATTACATTCATGGAGCTTGAACTTAAGAAGCAGTGGCCCCTTTGGTGCCATATCAATATTAGCTAAACCATCGTCTTCACTCTCACCTTTTCTACATGAATCCTCCCCCGCTAGCTCAGACCTGGAAATATTTTCACAAGGCACCGTTTGCTGACATCCTTCAATCACAGTTTCAGCATAATAGAACTTGTTCATCATATGGATCTCCTCTAAAGTACTGTGTCGTGCCACGGCTAAAATATCCACCATGGACCGTTTCTTGCATCTCCCTTTACGCCTCCTACATTTATCTTTCACTGCTTTGGATGGAGGCAGTAGTGGACTTCTATTATGAGCATGAGTTGAACTTGGGAGGCTACATGTGTATGCTGGGTGAGATAAATTGGCAGAAATATGACTGCAGTTATGCTGATTTCCCTCTTCATGTGATGAAGGGTGGTTGCTGACTTTGTAGTCACACTCATTTTTAATATTTTGTGGGTGGTAATCATTGAGATTTGGCACTTCAGCTTTGCAAGAATCACCTTCTTTATTATTATTATAATTATTATTATTATTATTATTATCATTTGATGAATGCATCAAGTTGGGACTATCTTTGTGTGGTTCAGTAAGTGAAGTTCGGCGTCCAAGTGGTGGGAACACCTCCTTCTCCCCGAGACCATGTTTAAGACACACTTGCAAGTGGTTCTCATGAAATGGCCAGTTTTGAAGGAAATTTATGTGACGAGAAGCAAGAACATACTGTCTGCAACATAATTTATAATCTATCAGCGATGATGAAGAAAAATAGTCATTTCTTGTCTATTTCCTCTTGTGTTTGTCAACCACTAAACTTAAACTAACCTTAAACAAACCTTCCAAAATCTAACACAGTTTTGATAAAGGGGAAATGCAAAAAAGTTAAAGGCTGTAAGAAAAGAAGTTGATGAACAGAGAATAATGATAAGCTTAAGTTGTGTACTTGTGCTGGAAAGAGGATAAATAACCTACAATCAACGTGTGCTTCACACCTTGTAAGCTCAACATAATGCAATTGAAGAGATCAATCTAAAAATAGAACATGCAATAATGGACGGCATAACATTAAAGGAAAAAAAGTAAACCTCACTCATGAATTGAAGTGCATAGGAATGTTTATGATAACTATTTCACGCACATCAGTACCTTATTGAGAAGGGTTTAACACCAGCTACGAAACCTGTTTGTTGTATCAGGGATTGCGGAGCAGCAGGTAGGTTTTGGTTTTGTTGGTGAGACATCATTCAGCACAAATATTGCAACTTTGTAAGTGGATCACCAACTAATCTCTTTAAATTAATATTCAACCAAAAATCCTGAAACCCCAGTTCTTGCGTATGAAAAAAGCTCCATAAAATGACCCCGTGAAATACCCTACGACACACAAAAACAAAAATTAGAGATTCACAACCACAAAATCTGCATGCGGGTACCAAAAAATTCTCAATTTATGGGAGAAATAAAAAGAAAAAGGGTCAAAAAGTGAAACTCTTCAATGAGTTTTTAAACGAAACAAACGGCAGAGTCCGCTAAACCTTGAAGCTTCAGAGGAAGAGAAAGGGTCATGAGGGTGGCGAGGGAGAGATGGGTAGGGTTTGGGTTTCAAGAAAATGAGTATGGCAAGACGAGAGACACGATTTCAGTGTTTGGAAAGAGAAGAGAGAGAAAGCAAGCGAAGCGTGAGGAACTGACCTGTCTGAGAAGAAAGGAGGTTGTATTGTAACGTGGAATGGTCTCTTGGTAGTGTTGTGTTGATTTTTTCTCTCTTACTTTCTTTTTTAAGTCTGCGTTTCATTTGGGTTGGTTTTATTTTTGTTGACTTCATTTAACTATTTCTGACGTCTAATAGTGTAATCAAGGGAGGGTTATTTTGGTTAATTTCAATTGGGTTTGCCTCTGCTGCCATTCACACACTCGAGTTCTGGTACATCAAAATCTCCTTAATAACCTCAAAACAGGGCATCCTCCTGAACTTGGCTTGTCCTAAGCTACGAATGCACCCATCATATCTATTTAAAATAGGAAAAAAGAATGAGATTTACAGAAAACAATTTGGGTCATAGCTGGCAAAGAAGGTATAAATTTGGTCAAGTATAAGGGAAAGTTATATATCATATACATGTTGGTTAAAGTTTTTTTTTTTTTTCTTGGTCTACATAGATTTTACAATGTGTGTATAACTGTTTTGTTTCAAGGGTATGTGAATAATTAATTACAACGAAGGGCAGAGGAAATTCCAAGGTAGTGCAAATGCTTTGCTTAATTTGCAAATAGCAGATATCTGGCAAGAAGTGATAGAGAGTATCTGCATCCAAAACCAACCTCTGCAGGAGAAAGTACAACCAACAAGAGTCTCAGATTTACCTCTTTAAGAAAACCAAGCCATGAATGAATACCTACGTGTGCTAGATCCCATCCTATATCCTATGCTGATTTTTTATTTCCACACTAGGAGACTTACAGTTTAATCACCTAAACAGTTAGCTGAAGAATAGGCTGAATTTAATAAAGTAGAAACCAGCTTGTTATAAAAGACCTAGAAATCTAGAACAAATGTAGCAAAACTTGGTTCAGTTGAAGCAAGATTTGCATCCAGTCTAGTTGGTCTATATAGTTGTAATGCGTGTGCAACATGGACAAAGTTCTGATATGGAAGTGAAGTCAAGGACTATGAAAAAAGAGATATATACCAAGTATAATTTCTGTCATCAACTTTAATAATCACATCAAAGCTTAAGCAACGTTTGATTTTTTTTATTTTTTTTTGGGTTTAAACCACTTTATTATTTTATATTAAAAGCAATACTGTCTTTGGTACAACTTCGTGTCAGTTGATTCATACGTTTAATGCTAATGTTGTCTCCATTTTAACTTTACCCCAACAGATAGAACATGTTGAAAGCTTTTAAGATTTAAATTTTGCGCTCTGAGAAGTACAGTTCAGGCTTAATGATATTCATGCGGCACATTTTTTTGTTTTCAAATTTTCAATATGCATGTGTGTTTTGATTCGTGCAAATAATCATATATTTTGCATGCATGCGTTGAGGATGTGATTTGAAAGTTCTTTCCTTTTGTGTAGTGTTTCTTAGGACATGCGATTTGAGATCTTTAATTCCAAAACATTGCCAAAGGGAAGAGATATTGTAAGCATATATCCATGTACTAGCTTTAATTCTTAGCCTTTTTTACTAGTTTTG